>CAJHQP010004562.1:0-54056 GCA_905132765.1 Moricandia arvensis | reverse complement strand
TAATGGACCTGTCCGATTTGGAGATATATGCAGAGTCATACATACGCTCTGGCTCTTGTTTGAAGAGACCCAAAACATTACTCCAACCAAGGTTGATATGCGTGGATGAAGTATGAGTTTCTTCGGGAGAACGTCATGATGTGACGGACGTCCCATTAAGTCGGAGATGAAACCTCGAAGATCACCCGTTTAAGCGAGAAGTACAATAGTATATGAGAGACAGCTTTGTTGTGTCAACAAAGTATATGAAGGAGCAGCTTGTTGTGAACTTCTTTTATCCTCAGATGATGTTAGTGTCTCTCAGTTTCCAGAAGTATGCATTGCTAATATCGTGCATATCTTTATACAAGATAAGACAGACATAAAAAGCACGATAAACACAGCGTGATAAAGTCCATATTTGCTCAAATTCCCAACTGTCGTCTCATGAGAAAAAACAAACCATGCCTTCTTCAAGTATTAAGCTTCGCATTAGCTTGTTTTAACACACATACAGGACTTGGAGTACGTACTAGATACACGAAGATCAGCTAGAAGGAGTACTGTGTCTCATCGTCCAAAATGTTAGCTGGACACTGTTTGGATCATACGTCGCTATGGACATTGCTGGTAGAGAATTGGGGTCTTTAGTGTATCCGCCTCCAAAGTTTTGTGTGTCTTTTGGTTGACTTGAGAATATGGGTGTCCTTTACAGGACCTCAGAACAGTAAAGAAAACGCCGGCGATAAGAAACTAACCTGGGCCGTTGCTTTGGTGGGTGTTGCTTTCACCTTTGGTGCATGTCTAGGTTTTTTAATGATCTGTTTGTAGTATTGCTTCGGGTCCAGAGTAGTTGTAATAGGCTACGCTTTCATTATCATGAGTCATGAGATCATACAATAACTTTTCTTAAAGTCATGCATAGTTTACAGGTTTATATATCATCTTTTGAATGTTTATAGCTTTCAAAACATGCGTATATTTTTCTCTTTATATCACATGGATAGCCGTCACAAGCAAATAATGTTTAATTGGCATTAATAGTATATTTACTACATAATTGGTCTTTATATTTGACTAGGACTCTAAACGATCTTATGTACTTGCTTTATGGTCGAATATACATGCTTACACGATCAACGTCATGATTCTGAGGGAGCACGTATTCCTGTAAACCCAGCTATTATCTACTAGAAACGCCACACGCTAGACGGGGTAGCGACAAGTAGTTCTTCACTAATTATTGATAAACACTTCAATTCACATATTGGAAAACATTTTTTTGTCGACTCCCATCTTATAAGATGGAATTGACGCTTAGCTGAGGTAAAAACATTTCGAAGAGACGCTTACTCGACCATATATAATATACACCACATCTGCTTCTTTTGCAAGAGAATCATCGTACCAAATTCTAGATCTGGAATACGAGAAATATTGAATTCTAAAAACCGTCTCGTATAAAACTGTTTGAAAAACAAAGGTCGACAGTCATTTGGGTTAGCATTATATCTACAAATCAAAGCAGTCTTTTCAAGTATATCATAGTGAAATGTCGCTCTTTCAAATAAGACATTGTCCAAAAAATCTTCCATTTCGCATGGAGAGTCGAGAGACTTTTACAACAAGTTGAAAGTCCAAGGAGAAATAACTTTTATAAGAAGAAAATATTAAAACAACATTAATAAATTGTTCCAAAGAAAAGAAACAGCAACAATAAATTGATTTAGCAAATCAAAGTTATTTAGAAAAGAATTGTGATAGTCATAACGAAAGTTGCAACCTATATGGCCAGCCGCCAATATTGATAGCAGAAGCAACTATATGTCTTTCTTTAATGTTATTATATCATTTCATTTCATCTTTAGAAACTTAATATGGAGGCTGATTCGATGGCAAAGTTAGCCCTTGCCATGTCCTGTAACAAACTGCATCTTTGAGTGAAAACCTTCTTTTAGGTAATGAATGGAAGCATTAAATCCAGAATTCATGTGCGTTTTTCTTGAAAACCGTTATTGTCATCAATCAACATAAAACATTTTATCATTTGCATTTTTTTAAAAAATTGGCGAATTATTGGCGTTTTGGCCCAAGTGTATTACTCATTAGTCCGCACTCTTTTTCTTAACACCCAATACCTAGCGGTACAATATGAAAACGCACTAAAACCCCATTAAATATACAAAATTTGATTGTTTATTAATTAAACATCATAATAACACATATTATAAATGGCATGGTCCAACAGTACAAATATATTACTTGTGATGCAATTAAACGTCAATAAACATAGTCTTAATTTAATTTAATTTTAAAAGAAATTACTTATTTAATACTCTACATTATATTTTCATTAAAGGATTACTGCCTAATATCTATGTACTTTGTTTGAGTTATTATATATTGTTAATATTGCTTATTAAAATATTTATTTGTTTAAAATATACTTCACTCGTATTTAACACTCCAGCGCTTCATATCAAGTGTCGTTATAGAGATTTTTTTGTTACAAAATAAGTGTCGTTTTCAATTTCGATGCAAAATTTATTAGTTTTATAGTGTAATTTATTTTCTATTGGTTTATATATGGTAGTGTATAGTAATTATGTTTTTATAGAAAATATGTAAATTAATTATTTCTTTAATTCGTATGCACAAAACTAAAGTGACACTTAATATGAAATAGAGGACTATAAGTTTTTAATTTTTGCACATAGATTAAAAATAATTAAATTCTTATATTTCTAAACAAAAAACCCAATTGGTATTACCTAACTAAAATACAACAGTAAAAAATGTATATTATCATGATATATGTTAATAAGTTCATAGAAATTGAACGCTAAACGAAAAGAAAATTCTAAAATGCTTATATAAAATGAGAGTATATATTAATTTAAACTTAAAATAATAGTTAGATCAAATTTTAAAAGATGATATTGAAACTTGACTAGACCAACTTGTTATAAAACACATTTCATTTATTAAATGAAAATATAACTTTATTACAAATTCAAATGATTATACTTTACATTTAACAAAATATAACATTTTTAGGAAACTTTATTTCATAAAGATTATGAAATATTATGATATTTTAGCAAACAAATTTGAATTTTAATCATATTAATATATTTATGTTACATTATTCTTCTATCAAAATTGCACTACTTTTCTAATCAAAACCGCACTGTTTTTTTTTCAAATCCGTACTTTACCTGTAAACGCATGGACGGCAATGAACCGTACCGCATTTAATTCGCACCGTTTATATATCAATACCCGTTACCATTCGGACCCTAAGTAATACAATGTTGGTTTCATTTTTAAAAAGTATGAATGATGTAGTTCAACTAATAGCTATGTATAAAATAAAAATAGGCTAACAAAAAGTTGACGACTGAGTTAATAGTATCACACTACAAGAAAGAACATAAGTTGAAATCCAATAAAGAGCACATGCTTATTTTATACTCCACAAATACCTTTTGCAGCGGTATCTCTTCGTTGGATGATAAATGATGAGATTAAATTAGGATTATTGCGTTATAGTGATCTGTCATCCATAATCAACCTCATGACGTACGGTAGGATGAGGTCATGTACGTACGTCACTTTTGACGGAGCTCACTACTTACGCCGTTTAATTGTCTCCTCCGTTTCTACGCCCATTTTTTAGGCGTTCCATCTTCTCAGGGCGGTCCACATGACTTTTGGACCCGTCCCATTGTCAGAGATCTATAGCTTCACTCCACCGATGTTGTGTGATAATTAACTCAAATTTGATCAACAAAACCTACCTCTTATTCTAAAATAATTATGAAGAAGTCAAATTATAGCATTCTAGACGGACAGTAACTTTTCTAACTAGTAAGGGATGTTACTGATTTATCTGAAGATAGAAAACCACTTGACTAAAAAGAGAGAGATGCGGTGAATAAATTTGATGTCCAAAAACAAAGCAAAAAAGTCATGAATCTAAGATAATGAATTTTATATAGGTAATTGTTTACTTTATACTTAATACTACAGAGCTGTTAGTTAAGTCAACTAATAATGCTCGCTGCTTTGTCTTTATATCGTGGTGTTTCTCAAGGCACATACACATTTCCTAATTATATATAATATGTAGTATGGTAATTAGAGTATATGGTAATTAACACATAATAAAATATATATATATATATATTTATATATACGAAACTTCGTAACATCAACCTCATCGATATATATTCGAAGAGACACATCACATCTCGAAGTTAAAAATCTGGGATTTGCTAAAAACGTAGAGAAACATGCTCAAGTCACAAGTCACCAAAATATGAACTCTTGCCAGCAAAAGGCTAAGAGACGCTTCTTCACGGCCATGGGTGTGCCAACCAGCTCAAGCTCATCATGGACCACGCCGAGTCAGATTCGCCCATGGAAAGGGAGGACCTGGCAAGTCCGTCCTCCATTGTTTCTCGGATGCTCTAGCCATCTGATCGATACTAATGATCAGCATCAGATGACCAATCCAATAACTCATCTCCACGATGCATCTCCTGTTCTTGAGAATAGCAGAAATCACTTCACAAGAGGGAAGTATATATTAATCAATGAAATATTCAAGAATTAATGGTTGAATGAATGATGTTCATCAATCATGATAAGCCTTGGTGGTTGCAGAAAGACATCAGTGGTAGAGAGCTCAGACTACCGTAGACATGAATCCCGAACCCGATCTACCACGATGCTCTCTGGAGGAAATATGGACAAAAGCAGATCAAGATTCAAATCACCAAAGGTATATATACATATATATATATATATGTATGTATATATTTATCATTCATATTCACACCTATATATATATGTGTTATTTGGTGGTTTTTATTTATATGGAATGATGAATAGCAGGAGCTACTACAAGTGTGCGTACACAAAAGACCAGAACTGTGAAGCAAAGAAGCAGGTTCAAATGATCCAACACAATCCTCCATTATACTCAACCACTTACTTCGGCCACCACACATGCCAACTTCACCAAACCTATGCAACTTTCCCCCTTAACACCTCTGATCCCCAGGATTCCCACATGATCCGATTCGATCACCCAGACTCCTCCATCCATCAACATCAGAACCAAAGTCAGAATCTAAAAGATGAAAACATGATGATGTTACCTGATAAGGCAGAAGAGTGGTCGTCTCCATCTCAGTGGATGTCCTCGGAGGTTGCCCACGCAGTGGAGGCTTTCGGGTTTAACCCTTTTCGCACATCAAGTGACTTATCATGACCATATACATCCTTCCCTTCTCTATCATCATACATATGTAGGCTTCTTTAATTATATGTTTCCACCTAGCTACAATCCCATGGTAGCTTAGCTACTGTTACGTTTCTGCGTTATACATTTCTGTGTACTTGTGTACCTCTACTTGAGCTTTTGTTTCTAGTTTATATTAACCAGCTTCAATATTACGTGAATGAAGGTTTGGACTGTTTGCCGGCTTTCTTTTTGTTCATTCGGAATCCATATTTTATAAACAAACCATCGAGAAAAGTTTTCTACTACCCTCTGACCAACACAATGAGGGCAATTAAATTAAAGAGGCTGGCGCTGAAGCAGATATATATATAGCTACCCAGACTTGGTGGATCTCTTCTACATTGAAGATAGTTTGAGCTATGTATTTTTTTTACCAGCCATGATGTCTCCAGAACACTACTGCTTTTTAGTCGTCGGGCTTCTCCCACCCCACCGTTGCTACAAATTTAAGAAACCATCAAACTTGCTAAACTTCGTGTTGTTGTATATTTTTAATTATTATCCATTCGCATAGCAAAAAGTGTTTCCGTCCCCTTTATCATAGTTACTCTCTTGCAATAAACGTTGTATGCAATCATTGATATTGATTTACTGATTTTATTTGGAAAAGAAAAACTGTTAAAACGTTTTATATTTGGATATTCTTATTCCATATGTAAAATTCTCTATGAGACCGGCCGGACTCGCTCATGCAAATACTATCAATCGTACAAAATTCCAACACGGGAGTCAAAAAGTGGTAAGACAGTATATTGTTGACCGGGTCAATGAACTTGCCACTAGGGCAGATGGGGAAAACAAAGAGACCTTCTTGACAGTGCCCTGCATCTCCATTAGCAAATATAGGGTGGAATTTACCACGTGTTTTTTTTTTTAATTTTTTTTTCGTTTACTTTAAAAAAAATAATAATTAGACCAATGGTAGGCCGTCATGTGTTGTGAACCCCACTATACAGTGCATAAACTGTCCGTCACAAATGACCCCAACGACACAGGCTATCCTTTAATGTGCACACTTCAACGGAAAAAATAAAGATCGATGATGCATCTTTTTTTTTGGAAAAGGATCGATAATGCATCTTATTGTTTTTGTTCAAATATAACATTTAATATTTCACGGTCCCCCTTTGTTTTTGTTAATTGTGAGCTCATATGATGCAACATAAGATGGATAATTAATTAACATTATCCTCATCAAGTACCCAACCCATATTAAGATATGCCGTTTAAATATCCTAGAATACAAACCTGAGATGAAGAATACTGTTTGATACCTTGATCATTCAAGATGTATGCATGATTTATGGCACAACAAATTTATATACATAGACAAATATTATACATATCATGGATTTTATAATTAACTAGGTGGGTTTGCCCGCACATGCGGGCATATACATTTTATAAATTATTTATCTTTATATCATTATAATTAAACTATATAAAAAAATATTATTGTTATACTAAATTAATATTTTACTTGATTAATATTTAGTTATGTTTTTTTTGTTTTGTATTTAATTTTATTAAAAGATTTCTTTGGATAACAACACAATATATATATATATATATATCAGAATTATCTTTTATTTTAATATTTTTAGATTTTGGATAATTCTTACTATTATTAATTTTAATCATTTATCTAATAAGATAATTAAATTCGTTTTTATTTTGATAATTTATATTTATTTTATAAGGGTATAAACGATATTAACCACTCTATATTATTATACTAAATAATATTTTTACTTGATTAATATTTAGTTATGTTTTTTTTGTTTTTTGTAATTTAATTTTTTATTAAAGATTCTCTTGATAACACACAATATATATATATATATATATCAGAATTACTTTTATTTTATTATTTTTTAGATTTTGATAATTCTTACTATTATAATTTTAATCATTTATCTAATAAGAATAATTTAAATCGTTTTTATTTTTGAATAATTTTTATATTTTATTATAAGGGATAAACGATTTTAATTTTTTATAAAGATTTCTTTGGATAACAACACAATTATATATATATATATATCAGAATTATCTTTTATTTAATTATTTTTTAGATTTTGATAATTCTTACTATTATTATTTTAATCATTTATCTAATAAGAATAATTTAAATTCGTTTTATTGAATAATTTTTATATTATTTATTAAGGGTATAAACGATATAACACTCCTAACTTTACTGGAGCTCGTTGCGAAAATCACTCGCAATAATAGTATAGATAGATCGTTACACATATACGACCTTCTCTTGAATATGCATCGAAGATTCTATCTAGGCATTATTTTGGAAAACTCAAAAATTAATATGCATCGTCATTACTCTTTTTAAGTAAACAAATATATTCTATAACACTATTTAAGAGCTAACCAACATAAATTCAACAAAAATGGGGAACAAACAACAAAAGTTGTGATTTTAAGTAACCAACATTCAAATCTAGTTTGTTGATATGGTTTTATTATTTTATATATCTCCTATTTTTGAGAATCATGTTGTTCGATTGATGTGTAAAGCTGTTGACCAAATAATGGTCCACCAGGTACTCGAGATCGCGTTTGATAAAAAAGAGTGGCGTAGTTCGTCGATTATTCTAATGTCGACTGAATCAATATTTATCGAAATAGCTTAAATTAATTTATATTGTATAAAAATAATCTATACTGTAATATTAAAGCCTACTACCATTACTACAGATGGAAATGAAGAGATGAAAGGCTTGCATGGATAAGCAAGCATATATAACATTGAGAAATGAAAATATATAATTGAGAAGAAAAGGCCATAAATTAGGTTATTTGACCAAATTCTAGTAGTTGTGTTTATTGCCACGTCCAAATCAGGAGAAAGCGAAGATATATAACTCTGAGAGTTACTTTGACATTTAATTCTTTTGGATGGCAAAGCGAAGGAAAGAGAGAAGAAATAGAAGCTTAAGCCAATATTAGAAGTCAACCTGGGAATTACGATTTGTGGATGATGAAGAAATGTAATTACACTGTTAAGGGATGTGATGTGTTGGTGTGCTGTTCGTGCATGGGAGGTTCGTGGTTGAGAGAATAGCCTGCCGAGGACTTCTCCCGAAGTCCATCAGAGAATCTCGAATGCGCCTCGGAAACTTCGTTCCTCAATACGTGGAAGCAGTCCGGCTCCGTCGTGTTACCCAAAGCTAACCAAAGGCTATGCAAGAACTCACGATTTCGACATTTCTTTTCAGATCCAGAGTCGCTTGCATTGCCCACATTCAGTTTAGTCGACGAGGAGTCTCCATTTCTTTTTCTTTTTTTTTGTGTATTCCACAGACCTTATGACTCTATGCAAGACAGTAAAAAGATGACCCTGTTATTTGTTGTAGATTTACCTTACACTTGAACATGAAACGCACAAAAGCTGTGCTGCGACCACTTAGTGGCGATAACAGGCCAGAGCCACTCATCACCATGACGCCCCAGAGACGAACAGAGATCGTGATTACTCAGAACATCACGATTCCTTCAGCGCTGCTTGAAGTCTGATCCTCTACGGCACCGCCATCAATACACCCATAATCACCGCGAACCGTCATGATCAAGTCACTGACTGGCGGAATGCTCTTTCCACACCCCACCGACGATAGCCTTATGAGCTATGACCAACATATATCTATATCTCTATATATTGATGATGCACAATCCGGCTTTCTAAGATCTATATATGGAGGGTGTCTGTGTGGTTTCTCAGACTTCTCGAGGCAGCAAGGAGGCTACACCCGCTTCACTCCCCACACACACCTCGAGTATTGTCCTATCGTGTCTCCAAGCAGACATGCAAATTCTCAATGCACACACACACACTACTTCTCCTGACCACGGCAAAGATTTCTTCCAAGCAGGATATCTAAACGGACAGACCGTCATCGTTTCAGAATTTACGCCAAGCTTGCTTCTTATAGTAGTGATGAATGAAAGTGGAAAGACCTTGCTTGGTGGATAGTCACCGACTTCGCCATCTGTTTCCCATGAAGAGAAAAGTACAAACAACAACTCGCCTATCAAGTCAACCGTGCTCTTAGTAACCCAATCCACCTCTTTGCATAGCCCCATCTACTTTAGACATCCACTATCTATTTCGTCTCTTGTAGGATGTTGATGTGAAATAAAATAGACAAAGCATTGGGCACACACAGGCAAATTACTGAGAATCTGTTCTCTATACATCTTGCCCTCATGAACAATGAAGCACAAGTTAGCCTCTCTTCTTTTATTGTCCTTATCACCCCCCCCCCTCCCCCCCTTTATCCAAATGTAAGCCTCTTCCTAACCTATTATTAAATTGCAATTGTTCTATGCGTTTGGTAAGGGCTTCGCCACGGAGATTGTGACATAATTACCACTATTGTGATGAAAACAACAGACAATAAGAGATGTGAGAAGCAGGAAGTTCTTCACTGTAGACTTTGTTTAATTGATTAGGTTGTTTATCTAACTACTCATCTATTTATCCACAGGGAATTAGAAGATCGGCCGGGTTGCTTAAGGCCCGTTGCTCAGTTCCGTGAGACGACTGACCACCCATATGCTCAACCGAGCCTCTCTACTCGCTTACATATCTTATCTATCTCTCTATCGTAATATATTAGTTACTATATACCACACTACTTTCTAACGTAGGACCAGGACATAAAACCAAAACACCGTTATCAAAAACAATGAGGTGTGGAGATAAGACTGACCAACATACAGCTCGCAGGGTTGTAAGATCTTAAAGTTTTTTCATTGATTTGTATTGCTATGCTGCATATCTACGCACGTTCGAGTACACACACACAAGAATCATTATGTTCTAATGTGCCGTCTTTGCGCCAGTACAACTTCAGAGTGAGAGACTGTCAATGTCCCATTGTTCAAGTCATCAATTTTGGGTGACGTTTACACACCCTGTAAGGTTAGAAATGCTCAAATATGTGCATGATTACATTCTATATCTATAATTTGTAGTATGCAGTCGTCAGGGTCATTGCGTTGGGATAAAAAATCAATGTGAGCATGCTGAAACATCTTCAAACTGGGAGAGAGAACATATTCATCTCTTTTTTTAAGTATTGCCATACCTCACACTAAACACTGTCACTAACTGACTACTACACCCAACTTCCATCCTCTGTTTAAACATTCCTCCTTTTCTATGATATTTCTGACTTACAAAGATCTGTTCTTCCTAAAACTTATTTTATTTTATTTTGTTGTTGTTGCTGCCTGTTCAGGATGATCATTCACAAGGATGCATAATGTCACCCGATCCAAGGAGATGGGTTTCAAAAACCTGCGAAGGGTATTCTTGAATAGACTAAATATGAGGAGCCTATGAACTAAGAACTATAAACACACTCACACATCACATGTTGTTAACTATATAATATCACCAGCATCTCAATGAGTGTGAAGAGAAAAAGCTTGCTGTTCACCACCTGGCCTGGTAAATGCCAAGAACACCCTGGAGCTATGAATGTAGCTGCAGCGGAAGCCTGCTTACCTATCAGAGGAGCGAGCGACATTCTTATAATATGTTTACACGCATTTCATCACATTAATCTCTTGAAACCAGAAAAAGGTGTCAGCAAATCATCAAGGGGATACCAGTTTTAAAATTCGACTTGCTTTTAGTAAGGATGCAAGAGGAGATCGTAGCCTGCCTTGGGTGTATGGATAATAAAATGCACTTGGTGAGCCTTACACTGGTTTATACAATACAGAATCCGGGTATGGCTTATTGAAACATACCACCATATTGTGTTCACTATCGGCGTTGGACTTGATATATATACACGGATTCTGATTATGCGTGGGGTGGTCTCATTTATAATATGCTGCTGCTAGACATACATGGACTCAGAGATCAGAGCGATAATGGCCGGCCAAGTACATGCCTCTCGATAACGCTAATCCCAACAGCTCATACATTCTTCTCAGCTGAGTTGTAAAGGACAAGGCTCACTCATTGCAGCTTCAAACTTCAAGCCTGTAATCTTCGATCGATATATATTTACATTTATAGAGTTCTACATTTGTAATGTAGCCATGTGCGGAAAATCCCTTATTTCTTCGCGCCCTTACGTGTGTGGTGTAGTATGCGATAGATTCAACGAAATACTATAATAACTATCACTGGCCAGGCCGCGTCCATTCCGATAAGTCCTACTGAGTATATATTTAATCTTTTGGTGTACGTGAGATTGCTCTAATGTTTTTAATATTAAATAAATAATAATTTATAGAGAGAATTAGTCAAATACCCATATTTGGTGTTGATGTTAGAGAAATAACCATGATTTGACACAAAGGCAATTTGTTTTACAATTTTACATTAGATTGGACCATAATAACCTTGTAACGTTCTCTTTCTTCCAGACATTCTCTTTCTTCATCTGACATTCTCTTTCTTTCTTAACACTCTATTTTCTTCCTCTGTAATTATGTATCTCCTAATAACATATTTTTTCTTTTTATTCTCACTCTTTTGCTTATTATAATTTTTTTTAAAAATAGAATATAAAAATATAATAGATAAAATAATTTAACATTTGATATAGTTGAACACATAAATTACAGTTGATTGCAAGATTTCAACATCTCTAAAATTTACAATCTGTTATAAATTCGATAATAGTGTTAGATTAATTGTTAGCAGTTAACTAATTTGTTAACGGATACACCTTTTGTTACCGGATAAAATACATGTATTTGTTAACAGCTAACACACCTGTTAACATTTATAAAATTTATTAACAGTTAATTTCTATGTTAATAATCACCAGTGTCGATTGTTAACAAAGTTGTTAACGGTTAGCAAACATTTGTTAACTTATAACACTTCTGTTAACGTCTACAATATTTGTTATCAGCCAACACATTTATTACCGCGAAGCGTAAAAATAGTTGTTAACAGTTAACACTTATGTTAACATCTACAATATTTGTTAACAGCGAACACATTTATTAACGCGAAGCGTAAAAATAATTGTTAACAACTAACACTTCTGTTAACGTCTACAATATTTGTTAACCGCTAACACGACGTCGAATCTAAAACCCAGAAAATTGATATCATCAAAAAATTGATGTTATTTAATTGTATGTACTTCTCTAATAACATATTTAAAATTATTTTTTAAGAATCAAAGTGAACTCAAAAATATTTAACATATTTATTTTGCATGTAATTCATTTTGAAAATGATAAGAGGAGAGAAGAGCATTGATAACGAAAATGAAAAAAAAAACTGACACACCCACATGTAAATGCAGGAAGGAAGGAGAGAGAGAAAGAAGGACAATTTGGTCAGACAAAATAAATCAGTCTCATCATGGGCAAGTGACTAGTATAGACCCCCATTTGGGGTGTATTGGCCAATTATCTCTAATTTATATTCTATCTATATCAGTAGACTAACCGCTATGAAATCTTTATTCTCTAGAAAAACAGAGACAACAAATGTTTCAAAGCTCTTTAACCATAATCTTATGTTAGTTCACATTTAAATTATGCATTAAAAATATTCTCATATTTTTTGAAATTTTCTCAAAATTTTTAGGTTAACTCCTACGAAAATATTGAGTTTTCGGTAAATTCTCTATATACCGAATTTTATCTTATTTAGTGTTGTTTTAAATTTTTCTAACTACATTTAACATTTCTATTAACGTATGCCAAACTTTTATTCATCGTACATGGACATCTTTTCTAAAATTATAACAATTAATTTAATAAAACTTCATATACAATCTAAATCAATAGACTAATCACATAAAATCTCTATTCTCTAGAGAAACGGAGAAAACAAAGGTGCCAAACCTCTTTGACCATCATCCTATATCAGTACACTATGCAAATATGCATTATAACAAGAGTATCATATTTTTTGAATTTTTCTAAAAAAATTGTGGGTTAACCCTTACGTTAATATTGAATTTTTGTATAAATGTTCTATACACTGAAGTTTATTCTCTTTATATCTAAAATTTATAACTACTTTATATTTGTATGTTAATGTATGCAAGACTTTTTTTATGGTATATGGACATCGTATCTAATGTTTTAAAAAATAAAATAAATAATAATTTATATACTATCTATATCAGCAGACTAACCACTATGAAATCTCTATTCTCTAGAGAAACAGAGACAACAAATGTTTCAAACCTCTTTGAACATCATCTTATGTCAGTTCACGATTCAATTATGCATTAAAAAATATTTTCATATTTTTTGAAATTTTCTCAAAATTTGTAGGTTAACCTACGAAAATATTGAGTTTTTCGGTAAATTCTCTATATACCGAATTTTATTTTCTTTAGTGTTGTTTAAATTTTTCTAACAACATTCAACATTTCTATTAAAGTATGCAAAATATTTATTCATCGTACATGGATATCATTTCTAAAATTTTAATAGTTAATTTAATAAAACTTCATATACAATCTAAATCTATGGACTAACCACATAAAATCTCTATTCTCTAGAGAATATGAGAAAACAAAGGTGCCAAACCTCTTGACCATCATCCTATATCAATACACGATGCAACTATGCATTATAACAAGAGTATCATATTTTTTTGAATTTTTCTAAAAACCGTGGGTTAACCCCTACGAAAATATTGAGTTTTTGTATAAATGTTTAAACACTGAAGTTTATTCTCTTTATAATTGTCTAAAAATTCTAACTACTTTATATTTTTATGTTAGTGTATGCATGATTTTTTATGGTACATGGACATCGTCTCTAATGTTTTTAATATTAAATAAATAATAATTTATCTTCTATCTATATCAGTAAACTAACCGCTATGAAATATTTATTCTCTAGAAAAACAGAGACAACAAATGTTTCAAAGCTCTTTGACCATCATCTTATGAAGTTCACATTTAAATTATGCATTAAAAATATTTTCATATTTTTTGAAATTTTCTCAAAATTTGTATGTTAACCCCTACGAAAATATTAATTTTTCGGTAAATTCTCTATATACTGAATTTTATTTTCTTTAGTGTTGTTTAAATTTTTCTAACTACATTCTACATTTCTATTAACGTATGCAAAAAATTTATTCATCATACGTGGATATCGTTTCTAAAATTTTAACAACTAATTTAATAAAACTTCATGTACAATCTAAATCATTGGACTAACCACATAAAATCTCTATTCTCTAAAGAAACGGAGAAAAAAAAGGTGTCAAACCTCTTTGAGCATCATCATATATCAGTACACAATGCAACTATGCATTAAAACAAAAATATCATATTTTTGAATTTTTCTAAGAAAAATTGTGGGTTAACCCTTTCGAAAATATTGAGTTTTTTATAAATGTTCTATACACTAAGGTTTATTTTCTTTATAATTTTCTAAAAATTTTAACTATTTTATATTTGTATGTTAGTGTATACAAGATTTTTTTATGATACATGGACATCATCTCTAATGTTTTAAAATTTAAAATAAATAAGAATTTATACACTATCTATATCAGCAGACTAACCACTATAAAATATATGTTCTCTAGAAAAACAGAGTCAACAAACGTTTCAAACTTCTTTGACTATCATCTTATGTCAGTTCACGATTCAATTATGCATTAAAAATATTTTTATATTTTTTGAAATTTTCTCAAATTTTGTAGGTTACCCCTATGAAAATATTAAGTTTTTCGATAAATTTTCTATATACTGAATTTTATCTTTTTTAGTGTTGTTTAAATTTTTCCAACTATATTCTACATTTCTATTAACGTATGTAAAAAAATTTATTCATCGTATATGGATATCCTTTTTAAATTTTTAACAGTTAATTCAATAAAACTTCATATACAATCTAAATCTATGGACTAACCACATAAAATCTCTATTCTTTAGAGAATATGAGAAAACAAAGATGTCAAGCCTCTTTGACTATCATCTTATATCAATACACGATGCAACTATGCATTAAAACATAATTATTATATTTTTTGAATTTTTTTAAAAAACTATGGGTTAACAACCCCTACGAAAATATTGACTTTGAGTTTTTGCC
The DNA here is from genome assembly GCA_905132765.1 of Moricandia arvensis. Lineage (NCBI taxonomy): Eukaryota > Viridiplantae > Streptophyta > Magnoliopsida > Brassicales > Brassicaceae > Moricandia > Moricandia arvensis. Next base: position 38,698 of record CAJHQP010004562.1, on the reverse strand, counting down.
AATTTCGTGATTGGTGTTACGTATGTGGTTTTTAAAATACCGCACCAAAATACGCACCACTACTTGTCACTATTCACTACCTAAGAATGAGTACAGTTGTCCGAGTAGTCCACTCGCCAAAATTTCTAATACATAACACCATTTTGATTAGCTAAAAAGCCTAAAATAGTAATAGTTAAATAATTTTTAGTATTAAGGCAACTCTTTTTGAAAGTATAGTTTAGAGCATTTCCAATCTGTTTATAGTTTTGTCTATAAATATTATTATATGAAAATATTTCCAACTTATTTTCATTTATTTTTCTAAGACATAGACTGCTATTTTCTCTATATTTAATAAATAGCATCCTATATTTATAGTCGTGCATCTTTTTCAGATTGATATTTTAAAATTTAAAAAATTTATAGCTATGTTAACACTTTTTTCTTGCTTAATTATAGATATTTGAAAATGAAACACATACATGTTGTTTAAGTCTCAAAAAGGAGAAAAAGACTTAGAGAACAACACACTAAAACTAGAATTGAAATCATTTTAGTGCTTATACAATATGATCAACAACCACATGTTTGATGCCTTTGATGTTGTCACTTTGTGCCCATATTTTCACAAGTTCTATCGCTTTAGATATGTGTATGTATATATAAGTTGTACTCATTCTTATACATATATATCTTTATTACTCTGTGGTTTTGCATATGAGCTGAAGTTTTGGTCGTGAGAACATTGTAGCGAACGTTTAGATTTTCATGATGAACATGGTCTCTTTTCTTTTCCTCTGAAAGTTTGACCCTCTCTTCTGTCATGACATGATTAGTCTCCTCATCACTCATGCCTTATTTGCTTGATTCTAATAGTTATGAATCTCCTCTTTGCTATTGTTCATGATAACATACATAAGCACATAAAAATATCATTATATTTACAACTTCATGTAAATAGTTTAGTGTTTACCATTTGACGGGTTGCATTTAAAAGGCTTCTACCTTGTTGACTCGAAAGATCATAATTGTTTATACATACCAGAGACGTGTTTTGAAAGTGATACGTCTCCTATAGTGAAAACGAGATTTAAATTGTTAATAAGAAATTTCAATAGTCTCTCTTGATTTTTTAGACTATTATTAGTCTCTTAAATAGACTCTTTTGTCTTTTCCGAACGTATGCATGTACTTATCTTTGACTTTTCCAACGCATTTTCCAATTTTTTTCTTATAAATTCCAAAGCACCTAACTCAGCCTTGCACTACTAACCCATATCTAGCTGTTCTAAACACGATACATCTGTTACATATGGTTATTTAACTAAACATATCAGTATATATTTATTCAGATTATGATAAAGAACTTCAATTAGGTAACAAAAACAAGGATAGTTCAGTTTTAAATTTTATTTAAACCCAAGAAATACGTTAGCTGACATTAATAATTGAGTAACAAACGATTAGGCTCAAAACAAAACAAAACAAAAAGACACGATTAGACGTTTGTGGTTGCGGTCAACGCTTCAGACAGATTGGCTCTGAGATGTTTCGTAGTACTACGGACCATATAGTTGTTGTGGTCCTTGAACTGGTTCCATAGGGACCCGTGTGGGTTCACAAATCAACCCTGCAATTTCCATGGAAACATAACTATCTTAAGAGTTAAGCTCTTTTAGAGAAAATCATTAACACTTGGATTTATCTACACGTGTCCTTTTTGCCGTAGTTTCCAAGAAACTAAGATTGTTTATTCATTTACAGGTTTTGATTAAGACATGTGTTTAGTCTTTAAAGACCGAGTCATGTCTTTTGCTTCTTGTCCTCCTCTGTTTTGAAAAACTAGAACTTCTCTTTTCTGATAACCTCTTTGGTTCGGTTTAACAAAAAAAAGCTTCAATGAGCAGCATAAAGCTAGGCGTTGAAGTCATAAGCGCACATGGTCTGTTCCACGCAGACAAGCAAAACTCATGTAGCCCTTTCGTGGAGCTCAAGTTTGATAACCAGATATTCCGCACAACCACCAAATATAACGACCCAAACCCCGTCTGGCACGAGTCTTTCTACTTCGCTGTCTCTGATCCTTCCTTCCTCTCCACCCGTACACTCGAAGCACATGTCTACAGCTACCAGGATGGAACCGATGCTAAGCCCTTTCTTGGCAAAGTTCGAGTCAACGGAACATCCTTTGTTCCTCACTCTGAAGCAGCTCCTTTCAATTACCCTCTAGAGAAACGCAGTGTCTTCTCTCGAGCTCGTGGAGAGCTTGGTTTGAGAGTCTTCATCACTGAGGACCCTTCTATTACACCTTCTGTCCCAACCCCGGTTCTAGAATCTCCTCGAGCTTATATCCCTAGTCCACGTCAAGAACCTGTACAGTCCTCCATGATCACAGCTGCTGATGAGAGAAGAGAGCTTAAGCCTAAGTCACGTACGTTTTATAACGTTACCCCTTCAGTGAACCAACAACAGCCCATGATGAACTATGGCATGCACGAGATGAGAGCTGCTGCTGCGCCTATGCCTCCAAGAGTGGTTCAAGTCAACGGTACAGGCCCATCAGATTTCTCTGTCAAAGAGACAAGCCCTTTCCTCGGTGGTGGACAGATCATTGGAGGACGAGTGGTCCGTGGTACACAGAGACCAGCAAGCGGCACATATGATCTCGTTGAAGAGATGAGGTTTCTCTATGTGAGAGTCGTGAAGGCTCGTGATCTCCCAGACAGAGACCTTACGGGAAGCCTAGACCCTTATGTTGAAGTAAAAATAGGAAACTTCAAAGGAGTTACCGCACATTTGGACAAGAACTCGGATCCGGAGTGGAACCAAGTCTTTGCCTTTGCTAAAGAGAATCTGCAGTCTAACGTTCTTGAAATTGTGGTGAAGGATAAAGACCTTGTCCTTGATGATTACGTTGGGACTGTTCGGTTTGATCTCCATGAGGTTCGGTCTCGTGTCCCTCCGGATAGTCCTTTAGCTCCTGAGTGGTACAGGCTTGAGAACAAGAGAGGTGAGAAGAAGAAAGCTGAGATCATGCTTGCTGTCTGGGAAGGAACTCAAGCTGATGAAGCTTTCGGTGATGCTGTCTTCTCAGACTCATTGACATCTTCAGACAGCTCCGATATCATATCTGGTAACCTCCGGTCCAAAGTGTACCATTCTCCTCGGCTATGGTACCTAAGGGTGAAGATATTAGAGGCTCAAGACGTGATCATCGTGTCTGACAAGTCCCGTCCCCCTGAAGCCTTTGTGAGGATCCAGATTGGTAACCAGATGTTAAAGACTAGAGTGGCTCAGAGAAGCTTTCATCCATCATGGAACCAGGAGTTCATGTTTGTAGTCGCTGAGCCCTTTGAGGAACACTTGGTCCTCTCAGTGGAAGATCACTCTGCAGCCAACAGAGACGAGCCAGTAGGCAAAGCTGTGATTCCTCTATCTGCTATTGAGAGACGTACAGATGATAGAGTTTTTCGTAGCCGCTGGTTTCATCTAGAAGAAACCATCTCAGACGCTATGGATGAAGATAAAGCCAAGAAAGTGAAGTTCGCTACTAGGCTCCATGTGGCTGCGGTTCTTGAAGGAGGCTACCATGTCTTTGATGAGTCTACTTACTACAGCAGTGATCTAAGGCCTACAGCGAGACCCCTCTGGAAACAACCAATAGGAGTCTTAGAGCTTGGGATACTCAGCGCAAACGGGCTCCATCCGGTGAAGACTCGGGACGGGAAAGGTACATCGGACACATACGTTGTTGCCAAGTACGGACACAAGTGGGTTCGGTCAAGAACTGTAATCAACAGCTTAAGTCCAAAGTACAACGAGCAATACACATGGGAGGTTTTTGATCCAGCGACTGTTCTAACCATCTGCGTCTTTGACAACGGTCACTTCGCAGCTGGAAATGGAAGAGACCAGACCATTGGGAAAGTACGTATCAGACTCTCCACTCTTCAGACAGGCCGTGTCTACACGAACGCTTACCCTCTACTAGTTCTACACCCATCTGGTCTCAAGAAAAGAGGCGAGCTTCACTTAGCAGTGAGATTCACCTGCACATCACTCTCCAACATGATGATGAAATACACCAAACCACTCTTGCCTAAAATGCATTACACACAACCTTTATCCGTAAACCTACAAGAGATGCTTAGAGTGCAGGCTCTCAACATCATCGTGGCTCGCTTAGGCAGGTCAGAGCCGCCGCTAAGACGTGAAGTAGTTGAGTATATGACAGATGCTAAGACTCATCTGTTCAGCATGAGGCGAAGCAAAGCCAACTTCTTCAGGTTCACCGCAGTGTTCTCTGGGTTGATGTCGGTGTGGAAATGGATGGGAGAAGTGTGCAGCTGGAGGACGCCGGTGACGACGGCTCTGGTGCATGTGCTGTACACGATGCTTGTGATGTTCCCGGAGATGATAATGCCGACTGTGTTTCTGTATATGGCTGTGATAGGGCTGTGGAACTACAGGTTTAAGCCGAGGTCTCCTCCTCATATGGATACTAAACTATCTTACGCAGAGAGTGTGAATGCTGATGAGCTTGACGAAGAGTTTGATATCTTTCCGACCATGAAGGCTCCAGACACTGTCAAAATGAGGTAACAGAACAGTTATTGTCAGTTTTTTTTTCATCTTTTTAATACGGGCGCGAAGCTCTAATCTCCAAAACCCGAAACACATGTAATATTAGTTTCATCTCAAATAACTCTACAACATTAGAAACATAATCCAAAACACATATGTAATATTAGTTTCGTGTCAATAGTCACTCGAACCGGAGACTCTGGTATAAAACATTAGAAACAGAACAAGTATTGTTTGGTTTTGTGATGGTTTTACTCTGTGTGTTTGTCAGGTACGACCGGCTGAGAATTGTGGCGGGGAAGATACAGACGGTGGTTGGAGACATAGCGGCGCAGGGAGAGCGCGTGCAGGCTTTGCTGAGCTGGCGTGATCCACGCGCCACGGCAATATTCGTGACGTTCTGTTTCGTCGTTGCCATGGTTCTCTACATAACACCTTTTAAGCTCTTTGCTCTGATCTCCGGTTACTACTTCATGAGACACCCTAAGCTCCGTCACCGTATTCCATCGGCTCCGCTCAACTTTTTCCGGAGACTTCCGGCTATGACGGACTCTATGCTCTAAATGATCTTGTTCTATATAAGAGATAAGAGGATTCAGCAAACATAATATATGTATGTATATATATATATATATATATATATATATATTCATATTTGAATTTGTATCTCTACCAATCTATGTGTATATGTTGAGAATCTTGCATTCATGACCTTTGTCCTTCAAATCCACAACTGAACCCTAAAAAAACGATGAACAAATCACACTCGCACCAGAGAATAAAGTAGGCCGAACTAGGTCCATGAAAACATAAAAAGCCCATGGGCCTTGACACATGGCAAAATCAACACTGCTTAGTGCGTCACTAGTGGTTCCCTCCTTGACTAATACTAATAATCAGTGTGATTATAAAAGACCGTTAGAGTGATTACGGGATGGAGCAGGCAACGGGAAAGAGGAAGCAGAGAACAACGACCACTTGCTATAACAGGCGGTGAGGAATGGGCAGATTCTTTGGTTGTCTTCTCGAATCGCACCATTTAAAACATTTCAACAACCTGTCGGTAAATTATTTCTTGCCTCATTCTATCTTTTTATGTCTTGTTGTTGCTTGCTTCAGGAAAAAAAAACAAATAATTCGTCTGGTGAATTAACAGATGTGTATATATATATATAGTAGGTGCACATCTACTAGTATATATATGGATAAACTTGTGATCTGATCTACTCTTTAAAAAAAAAAAAAAAAAATCTAAATTGGTTATAGACAAGTTGGGATAGTTGAAGCTAAAATTCACATGAATGACATACGTTCATGTCGATTTTGAATGAGATACGGTCTCTCTATTATTATTATGTATTAAAAAAATTAAAATTTGATTGGAAGCACGTGCATTTGCTTGTGCTGGGTTTTGTTTTGTTTGTTTCTCTTCATCTTTCTCAGCGTTGTTTTTTTTTGGTGAAACCGAGGATTCCCAAACCCCTCTATCGTGTGAATCGTAGCTACTGGTTTATTGGCTCCAGGTGGTCGACTAATTTGCCCTCCAACTAGTTTTTTTTCTTCAACTGGGTATTGTTAGACTTGTTGCTGTAGTAAACCCACTCGAGTTGACTCACTAGAGAGAGTCTCACCGAGTTAGTCAAGGTACGACCCTTCTTATCTCCACCACCAAGTCCCGTCCTTTTCAACTCTTTTGTTCTTTGGTGTGTATTTTTCACCCACTTTTAAACTGAATGAATAAGCAACGGGTTTTTGGCTCTCAAAGTTTCTAACTTTACGAAACATCATTCATCATTCATTGCCTCTCTAATTTTATTGCAGCTCCTGTCTTTTCAAACAACATACGACAACCTCGGATTCAGACATACCTTTTCATTTGGCCTTGAGAAAGTTCAATAGATCAATTTTTTTTTTTGTGAGCATTTTGCTTAAGATGGGAGGTCAATGCTCTATCCTCGGTAATTGTTGTCGGAACTCATCACACAAGACAGCTGTTCTTGAAGCTCCTCTTGTTGGTTAGTTCACCTCTTTTTCTTCCACACTTGGATTTTATATAAGCTTAGGCATGTCTGATTGTTTTTTCAGAAGATGGAGGCAATAGTGAGAGCACAGATGTGCCTGCTTTCCGGGAGTATACTTTAGAACAGCTCAAGTCAGCTACTTGTGGTTTTGCTGTGGAGTATATTGTCTCTGAGCATGGAGAGAAGGCTCCCAATGTCGTCTATCAAGGCAAACTTGAAAACCAAAAGAAGATTGCTGTCAAGCGTTTCACAAGGATGGCCTGGCCTGATGCACGTCAGTTCCTGGTATGTATGACTGGAATCTATACGTTTGTTTCATTCTCTTTCATAATCTTTGATGTTGAGAATGTGCTCTCCAATTGTGCAGGAGGAAGCCAGGTCGGTTGGTCAGCTGCGGAGTGAGAGAATGGCCAATTTACTCGGCTGTTGCTGCGAAGGTGACGAGAGGTTGCTTGTCGCAGAGTTTATGCCCAATGAAACTTTAGCCAAACACCTTTTCCATTGTAACACTCATCTCTTTCCCCTTATACTTAAAGCTATCTTGTTTAGATGTTATGTCACCTAGAAACTAAGTGTCCTTTTATGGCAACCAGGGGAAACGCAACCTATGAAATGGACAATGAGGCTACGAGTTGTTTTATATCTTGCCCAAGCTCTTGAATACTGCACCAACCAAGGCCGTATTCTTTATCACGACCTCAATGCCTACCGAGTTTTATTTGATGAGGTATTTTACTATTTACTATAGCTCTTCTGGTATGTTATCCCTTCATTCTCTGACGCCTTGAGTGCATTTTAAGGAATGCAATCCAAGACTTTCTACTTTCGGCTTGATGAAGAATAGTCGAGATGGGAAAAGTTACAGCACAAATCTTGCTTTCACCCCTCCTGAATATCTTCGAACTGGTACGTCATCAATTGTTTTTAACCAATATTGATACTAAGTTGCACCTTCTATTTTGTGTGTGTGTGTTTGCAGGGAGGATTACTCCAGAGAGCGTGATATACAGCTTTGGAACTCTCTTGCTTGATGTTCTCAGCGGGAAACATATACCTCCTAGCCATGTAAGTATTTAAGTTTGTTTGTTTGCAAATGAGATTGCAAACCTTTCATATATGGAAGTGAAGAGTGATTCTTTCAATCTGTTTTGTGTAGGCGCTTGATCTGATTAGAGACAGAAATCTCCAGTCGCTAACTGATTCTTGCCTAGATGGGCAATTCTCTGAAAGCGATGGCACTGAGCTAGTACGCCTGGCGTCTCGTTGTCTGCAGTACGAAGCTCGTGAGAGGCCAAACACAAGATCTTTGGTCACTGCCCTGACGCCTCTTCAGAAGGACACAGAGGTTCCCATTTCATATATTTTACCCCATTAATGAAAAGAAGGACCAAGGTTCTCTAAGTTGACTCAGAGAGATGTTTCCATGTGTTTAACACTGCAGGTCCCATCTCATGTTCTAATGGGTCTGCCTCACAGTGGTTCGGTGTCTCTCCTGTCACCTCTTGGTGAGGCCTGCTCCAGAAAGGATCTGACCGCTATGCTTGAGATTTTGGAGAAACTTGGATACAAAGACGACGAGGGTGTCACCAATGAGGTATGAATAAGTGCTTTGGCTCTGTTACTAAAGTGTGCGGGTTTGCTCGGTTATTCATTTCATGGTGGTTGTGTTACAATGTATTTGGAAATGCAGCTCTCGTTTCAAATGTGGACAGACCAGATGCAAGAGTCTTTGAACTCGAAGAAGAAGGGAGATGTGGCTTTCAGGCAAAAAGACTTTAGAGAGGCCATTGAGTACTACACGGAGGTCGGTTTCTTTTTCACCTAAACACACACACTTGTAAGAACTCAGAGAGTATTATTAAACCTGGACGATGTCGTTGTTTTCTTACAACTGTTAACAGTTCATTGATGGAGGAATGGTGTCTCCAACAGTCTGTGCACGGCGTAGCCTGTGTTACCTAATGAGTGACATGCCAAAAGAAGCATTAGATGATGCAATTCAAGCACAAGTGATCTCTCCCGTGTGGCACGTGGCGTCTTACCTCCAGTCTGCTGCCCTTTCCTTTTTGGGAATGGAGAACGAATCACAGATGGCACTTAAAGAGGGCTCAAACCTTGAAGCTAAGAGGAATTCAGCTTCCCAACTGAAGTAAGAGATACATATAGTCTAAGATTGTTTTCTTTTTCTTTCTTTTGGTAAAAGATGAAAGAACATCTTACCAAGTTTAAGGGGTTTGATTAAATCTTTTGAGCACAACACAAGGATGGGGGAAAACACTCGAGAGCGATATGCTAAAACTAGATACCCAATGATTGGGATGTGTGCGTGTTTAGGTGTTTTGCTCTTCTTTGGCCTCTTTTTATAGGCATTGAAGGAATCACTTCCTTTGAAATCCTTCTTATGAACTTTGTTATATATATGTACTATAAAACCCTTTTTATTGCAGAAAGGAAAAGATAATGTTTTATTTTGATCTTAGATGGGCGCTAACTGTCTGTGGTTAGTTTACCATAGTCAATGTTTATTAGTCTGTATTGAGTAGTAAGTAAATCGAGTGACAAGTAATAACTTTGGTTACCATTTCTTATTTTAACCGTTCTTCTCTGCCCACAAAGTCCAGGAATTAAAGTAAAAACTACCATAATGAAAATACCTACTTTACAATGGATCGACCAAAGTCCCCTTGGTTTACTCAAAACTGCTTTTCCAAGATTGAGAAGATTTTCTACTTAGATACATACGATAAGCTTTGGAGTTTTGCAGAAGAGAAAATTGCATGTTCATATCCAATAACCAGAATTGTTCTTAGAACAAAGAACTGAATCTTATTTGAACACAAGCTTGGGATATTAGAGCAAGGGAACACAATCTTGATGGATTACAAACATCATAAAATAAAATAAAAAATGATACATCAAACATTTTTAAGGGGGTCAGATTTGTGAAGAAAAAGAAAAAGAATGAAATTGGAGGTAGAAAATCGAACTCAGTTATTTCACATCTCCTCTGGTCCCGGGGCTTTCACAGTTACAGTCTCTCCTCTCAAGCTTGGAAGTACAAGTGGTTCATAATTTACGCACACACTCCAGTAAATAGGTAAGGCAGAGAGAGAGAGAGAGAGAGAGAGAGGGGAAGCTGGAAATTTGGAAACACTATTGAATGATCCTAAGAGCTACTTCCCGTTCCCTGACAATGCGCTGGTACTAGACGCTGCCGCAGCTCTGTTGATGCTCCCGCAAGTTCTGTACACCCAAAAAATACATTTGGAAACAAATCATGAAATGTAGTCTCAACCCATCGTTATTTGTATCTATCTATTAAACCCTTCACATATACGAGGGTGATTTCCAAACAAAGGTGCCTAATAAATGGTATTACTTCACGATTTTTTGTAAGGAGAAAGACGAGGTCTACTGCTTCACAATGGTATTAATAAGTTGTGGGCTGACCTTGGGCAGTGAAGTTAAACAACGGAGGCACTGCTCTTCCATTTGGCAGTGATAGATTCGGGTCCCGTAAGTCATCGAAGAAGGGGTGTGCACAAGCTTCCAACTATACAAAATGGAAAACGGGTTTGGTAGAAATTTTGAATTAGAAAACTTCAAATCAGCCAAGGAGTTTAGGTTAAATAGTTCTGAGTTGTCCAAAAGGATTTGGGCTTACTGCAGTGCAGCGAAGGTTTGGTGAATACTGGAGGAGTCTTGAGACGAGGTCTACTGCTTCAGGTGGCATTCGCTTGTGGAAAATCTGCAGCATTTTTGTGCTGCATTAGATTTCATTTGAACATGTAAATGACACTCGAGAGGCACCTATGATTAGTCTACAAACCTTGTGCCACGGGTGAGCTTTTATTTGAGGAAACTTGAACTCTGTGTAATTGGGATTCATACACCGTATTTCCTCTCTCGTCGGCGTACCAAGAATCTGGTAGAAGTAGAGATGAGTAAGATATGAAACATAAAAAAGCAATGAAGAAACACGAAGGATCATAATAAGTACCTTGATTATCTCCACCAGCTGATCAATGCCACTTTCCCCGGGAAACAGTGGCTACATAGAAGAGATAACATCAGTTAAAATCTGATTGAATGTGATTTGAGAGATACATGGTAACTAATCAATCAATCAATCATAACCCAAACATTAAAACATATTAACTACTCACTTGGCCGAGTAAAAGCTCTGCCATAACACAACCACCAGACCACATGTCAATGGCATTAGTATACTCTGTTGCCCCGAATATTAGTTCTGGGGCCCTGTAGTACCGGGAACATATATAGGATATGTTAGGTTCACCTGGCACCTGAAGATGCACCAGAGTGTTAGCCGTCATTATTCAAATGCCAACCCAAACTCTAAGGATACTTCAAACAAGTAAGAACTTACCAACATCTTTGCGCTTCCAAAATCGCATATTTTTAATTGATGGGTTTGTGAATTGACCTAAGAAAATACATCATAAGAGAATCAGGGTTTTATCCTTTGAGCTTTATCTAGAAATGAAAATAAATGCCGTGTCAAAAGAATTCCCACTATACCAGTAGATTTTGTGGCTTGATGTCACGATGACACACTCCAACAACTCGGTGTAAGTAGTTCAGCGCACGGCAGATCTGATGTGACAAAAACAACAGAGGTGTGAGTAAAATAGTTCCATGTAAATGAAGTTTAAACCTACACAGATAACTAAAAACTGTTATCTCACCTGATAGGTGTAGAGCTGAACTAAGATGATTGGCATATGTTGATTCATTTTGGTATAGTGCTTTAATGCTCTGTATACAGTTTCGGGAACAAACTCAAGGACAAGGTTAAGATAGAGCTCATCCTTGTCGGTTGTTGAAAAGAAAGAATGCCTCAGTCGCACCACATTGGGATGGTCTTGCAAGCGCATGATCTGAAGTTCTCTGTTCTTGTATCTTTTATCCTGCAGAACCTTCTTAATTGCAACTTTTTCACCCGTTTCCAGACACTTGGCCTATCCAAAATAAAAAGACAACATGGCAACATCAGAAAAAGACAAAAGTTAAGGATCAATAATTTGCTTATACTAACAAAACAATCTCCACATACCTGGAAAACAACTCCGAATGAGCCTGTTCCAACCACTCTCTGGGCCATGTATGAGATTGTCTGAAACCAAATAATGAAAAAAAAAAAGTAAAGTAAGGATACGGCCAATAAAAGAAAAGACTATCACGATCATGGGAATCAGCAAAAGTTAGTAGAATGAATCACCTGCTTAGGCTTTCCATCTCGACCTCCGACAGTGGTTGTAATAACTTGACCCGTTTCAGTCCCACAGCCATTTACAACAGATGGTTCCATATCCTGTACAAGCCAATGGAGACGTGAGCAAGATGATTTACATGATGAGAAGCCAGATAACAAAAGCAACTCACTTTGTCCTCTTCGCGGTTGGAATTTGGCTCCTCTCTTAATCTCATTTCGTTCATTACTTGGGGAAGCTGATCATCGACTGTGACAGCAGGAGGCACATTTGACGACGTTCCGGCGACACTATCTTGTGAGACCATCACCATGTCTGTACTTTTCGTCTCAAGACAAACACTGTTTTGGTCAACCTGCATCGGATCATCACCACCAGAAGATAAGTTTTCGTGGTCTTGATCCAGCTTGGCTCTCTTAAGAATAGAGTCCACACCCTAAAAAGAAGATGACATAGTCGTCAGGTCAACATCCAGAATCAATGGAGATATATACAAAAACATATGCATCATCTACTTCTCCACCAGCACTACTATCAAATCTCAATCCCTAACCATGAGTTGATCTGCGCTATTAAAAAAATGAAGAGTCTACTTACAGGATCCGAAGAAATAGAGGTCCGACCCGAAGCAATGCTCTTGAGACGACGCATCACGTTCATCTTTGCCTTCACCAATTTACCAATTCCAAACCCTAAATCTTCACCACACCTTCATGTGGAGAGAGAGAAAGAGAGATAAAAAAAACGAATTAACAGATTCAGATATTCAAATTCTCATCCGCTCCTCTCTCTCTCTCTCCTCTTCTCCTCCACCGTGACGAGCAGAACACAGAGATTCTACAAATCGGAAAAATCTGTCGTCCTTGTTCGACCTTCCTCTTCTCTCTCTCTCTCTCTCTTCTCTCCCAGGTGGAATCTTTGCTTCTCTCTGCTAATCATGCCAACCTCGTTCTCTCTCTGCTCTCTTTTGGTCAAACATTGACTCATCACCGTTGATTCATCGTAGCAGCTCATCCGACGGGTTAGGATCAATCCCTCTGATTTTGACTACTTGTTTTTACCAAAGTACCCCTAACTTGGATATGAATTGATGATTACATCTAGGCACGCGGAATATGCGGGTGTCGATCATTTTGACCCATTGCTTTGACTACTCTCTCTCATTCTTTTCCTGATTTTCATGTTAATTATATTACTTTCTTACTGTCTTTCCTTCTTAGCGCCATAATGTATAAAATATCTCTATTCAGAATTCGAATTAATTAACTCTTAAACATTACCCTAGGAGTCCCGCATCTTGGTTTGAATTGGATAAAACTTAAAAGACATCTAAGACGCTCAAGCAGTCGCTAGGTCTCACACTTTTCGCGAAACCCTAACCTCCTTTTAAACTCTTAAATCTTGTTTATTATCTATAGTATTCACTACGTGATATTTTTCAGTATTTTAGTTTCACTAACACGTATTGTATCCTTCCAATACTTCAGCGCAAATATATTAACTTTAAATTCCTAAACAAATGTTTAATAGAAAAAGTAAGCATCTTTTGGTAACATAAATAATCATATCATTTTTTTCTAAGTCTTTCCCATATCATACGAGATGTTATAGTTTTATACATTTTTAAGTTACTTTTACTCGTTAGAGATACATAGGGTACTTTTGAATAGATAATTAACCTAGGAACTGTTTCTCCCTAGCTGTTTGCATCTCAGAGTACTTACCGTATAACTGCTTGCTCGGCTATTAAATTTATACAACCCGTAAACACTTGGGCCTTATATGAAAAGGATTGAAATACAAATTGGGCTCAAAAAGCAAAATCTAATGTTCGAACCATATAACAATCATGGGCCCAGTAAATGTAAAATGAAAAGAAAAAGAACTGTTAATCATAGCCACATTAGGCCAGCCCCTAAACAGCTAGTGGGCTTAAAACAAGGCCTACAACCGTGTCCATACTGTTTTGTGTTCAAAACATCAATTCGTATTTACTAAACACACTGAGGAAAAAGACATGATGGAGAAAAGGACGGCGTAACGTCGGGTTCTCACGCACCAGACTGTCATGGTATGGCGTGGCAGAACGAAAATGGCGGGATACGTAAACTCCCACCAATGGAGCCACGGACACAAGCAGAAAAAAAAAACATAGCATTAAATGAATATTAGCCCTGCAACACACATTTAATGCACACCACGAGACACACATACAACGGACCAGATCCATCCAAAGTCCAACCACATACTACTACTCATACATCCCAGTCCGCGTTAGCAAAACCACAGCATCTGACGGTGCGTGTGGCTCACTCTCGCTTCCTGAATTTACAATTTTTTAATAATAATAAATAATAATGACACCCAAAGAAACTGAAGGATAACAAAAGGGGGTTTCCAACCCCAGTCAATACCCGAACCACCAACTCCTCCACCGTGGTTAGACCGACCCGAATGGTCCCAACCACGGTGGGAAAAGGAGTTGGACTTCGCCACCCGCGCGGTTCGTTCTTGACTCGACACCCCCTCCCAAACTTAATAATACTCAAAAGTACAGACACATATATAGTTAAATTCACAATTCAACAACAACAAAAAAGACAACAAACACACGCGCCTTAGCTTTCGCACTGAAGAGCGTCTCGGATCTTCTGAACGGTGCATGATATTAGGTTATTAACCGTCTCCACTGACTCAACCGTGAGTTTTGCCGTGGGGAGATTGTTAACAAGGATCTGAAACGCCACCGTCAAGAGTGACCCACCACCGACCGGTCGCTGCTCAACGTCTCCCGAGCCACCGTCAGGGAGAACAGCGAAACCGGAAGGAAGGAGAGCCACGTAGGATGAATCACCACCGTTCATCACAACATGCATGGCTGGTATATCAACTGGCGCGTACACCACGAGCGCTCCAGATGCGTCAATGCATGTCTCTTGTAGAATTAGCATACTGCTTTGGTTCGCGTTCATTGGCTGCCATACATATGCAAAAGAAGTGTTTATTTACGATGAATTGCCACACTGACCAAAACAGTAACGCTTTAGGGTGAAAAGGTGAACAAGTCAAAATAACTTTTTCAGAAGTGAAAAAGTCAAAAATACAGTAAAGTTCGAAACTGTCCTATTAATATTGACTTTTTAAAAAAACCTTACAAAAAGCTGTGACGCTTTTGTTTTCTACACACAAGTATAAAAATGTAACCACTCATATTATAATGTCATCTTGTGCTAGCACCCAAATTACTATATTGTCCTTTTTCTATCCACTCTTTTGTCCATTATACTACCACCACAATCAAGGACAAATACGTCACTATCACCTAATCCACACTCCCCCATACCCATCAGTTCCACACATTACTGAACCAATCACATATACCACCAGACTACTTAACCGGAAACTCCATTCAATTATTATTTGAATAAACCATCAGACTAGACCGGTATTGCTAAACTAAGACTAACCAGGAGAATGTAGTTAACTTACATTGGAGCGGAGAAGAGAAACGGAGTTGCCATGATCTTGACCTTTGGCGATGTGGGCCATCTCCTGCATGGGACCACCGTTGGATAGAATATCCCATTCACATCTCATCCGTTCGTTCCGCAAGAAGTCAAACAAACGTTGAGGCGAAGCCGGAAGCCACACAGAAGTAGCAGCACTCAGAACGATACCCGAATCGTCCACACTCTTACGTGTCATAACTCGAACGTCCGGATCCACATTTTCGACGGTGAGCTTGCTCCAACTGTGTGCAGATGGTGCAGAGATGCCCGAGCAGAAGTTGACCGTCATACGTTGAGCTAACTTCAGCATGCTTTTCCGACCACCAGGCGTTATAGCTGTGTATTTTCATACGTCAAAAGTTTTGTAACTAAAAAAATTGAAATCAAGTATATATATTGAGAAATAAAGGAAACGGACATGAGTTATCGTGAGATGTAACGGAGGAGGACATGAGGATGGCCAAACATTCGCACTGTCTCTGAAGTGTAGCGACCCATCTTTGCGAGCCAAAACCAAGACCTGACCGAATCAGTGGACGGTACAAGTGGTGGATTTGGTTTTCATCGTATTCTGCATGTTCAACCCACGTGACCTGCACAAACCAGAAACAAAATCCTGGTTTAGAACGTATTAACTAGCAAACTTTACCAAACCGGTTATACTAGAAATAGAACACCATAATCTACCAAGTGTAGATATTTAGTGGAAGATAATTTCAAGAAAATAGAGACGAGATACACGAGGTAGCATAGAACATTGGAATAGAAACAGTAGGAAATTACATTTTATTTAAACGATGATTAGAAGTTTTATTATGTACATGCATATGAAATTAATGTGTTCTTTTCAAAATGCGCACCAAACATTTTTGGACAGATGCTTCATAGAATAGTGAGCAGAAAAATAAAAATAAAAATTAAAAAAAAGAAGGATTTCGATTTTTGGAGACAAACACAGTTGTCGAAAACTTGAAATCTAATCCAGAGAATCCGACAGATAGAGAAGCATCCGGATCCATAAAAAATTAATTTTAGCAATCTCGGAAGGTTCGGGGATCAAAATTCGAGGAACCAAAAAACCTATTTTATCTTTGTTTTCTGACATAAAATCATACTCTATTGAACTCATTCAAAAAATAAAAACGTCTAAAATTAAAAGAACGGTAAACCAAAAAAAAAAAAAATTTGAAAAGAAAGATTGAGAGTGACAGTGAAGTGGATGCAGTGAGTAATGGCTAAAAAACAAGACTCATTGATGCCTGAGCTTCTTCTTCTTCGTCTAGTGATCACCCAATTTAAAACCTAGAGATCCTAACTTTTTCTTCATTTTCATCTTTTTTTTTTTACAAAACCCAATAATAAATAAAGCAAAAAGATTCCAAAATGTGTTTATGTGATTAAATATCATCATTATTATGCTTATGTAACGCAAGATAAGTAGTACCTTTGAGTATCCATTGGACATATCTTGCACTACGCAGCCTGATGGTAACCGCCGGACTATGACCGAGGATCCACCGGAGTTTTCACGGACGGTATCAATAGAAACGTCCACCACAGCCCACACGCCTTCCGCGTGCTGTTTGCATAACCGGAGGAAATTCACATTGCGAACCGGAACCAACGGAGACAATACTTGTAGCTCCGCATTCATCTATAATTTGTTAATTCAAGCAAAAACCGAATATTAAACCGTGACTAAACCGGAATGTGATTTGAGAATGTGTTTTGTTGTTATTACCAGTTGAAGTGCACCGCTTCTTGTTCCGGCCATTCCGCCGGAGATTATGTCGGTGATTGTGGCTCTTGCAACGTTACACGGAAACATCTCCGTCCACCGGTTCTGTTAAACCAAAATATAATTATAAAAACAAAATAATTTTAAAATTATTTGCAAGATTTAAAAACTTACGGAGTCCATTAACGTCTCGACGAGAGCCAAGCTATTGATGATGACCATACCGGTCGTTCTTGACGCTTCAGTAACTAAACCGGTTTGTTTATTTGACGAGAATGTTCTCATGTACTCCTCTTGGTTAAGCTCATCTCTCTCTCCGTCTAAGCTTTTCACCCATAACGGTTCATCACTCTGAGCTAGCTTCACTAGCTCATCCATAGCGGTTAAAGCCAGCTCCAACAAAACCGATCTCTGATCAATCCCATTAACCACCGTCGTCTGATGCTGCGGCGGCGGAGGCGGAGGTGGTAAGCAACCGCTATTGTTGAAGTCAAGAGGGAAGTTGAAGTTTCCGACATTGTTGTTGCTCCCAACGGCGAGCTCTAGAGAAGAACTGTGGTGGTTGTGGTGGCCTAGGAACTTACCGGTGAGGTTACAGACGCGGTCTAGCTCGTCTTTCAAACGAGCGTTTTCGATACGGAGGTGATGTTCTTCGAGAGAGACGTCGCCGAGCATGGCAGGTCCACCACAGTTGTTACATATCGGATTCCTCATTGCTTCGCGAATGGACATGTTCTCAGCTCTTAGCTTATCGTTCTCTTGTCTCAACAACGCGTTCTCGTGACGCTCTAACTGAGTCTGCGAAACATCATGAATCAACAAAATAGTTCTTGAAAACAAATAAAAAATAAAATAAAAAAACCTTCATCTGAGTGCGACGATTCTGGAACCAGAACTTGACTTGTCTAGTCTCCAAGCAAAGTCGCTTACTAAGGTCAAGTCTTTGCTTCTCGTCCGGATGTGGACACTCTTTGAACATGCTGTGACAACGAACTCAAGAGATTAATTAGTCTATATCGAACGAAAGAGTATATGTGTTTTGGATCGGAGAGAGTTAAAATGATTTACGATTCGAGTTCTTGGATTTGTTGAGGAGTGTGTCGGTGGTAACGTTTTTTTCTCGGAGGTTTATTGTCGTCGGCGTCTTGATCTTCACCGGAGATACCTTCGACGTTATCACTTCCAGATCTGCTCTCATGCTCCTCTTCACGGCTTCTCCTGTTCGTTCCACTCCCTTCGAAATTATCGTTCCTCATCGATGCTTCTCCACGGTTTGCTCCTCCTCCTCCTCTCTCCGGTTGCTCCTGTTGTCCGAATGAAAAAAAAAACAAATTAGGTTTTTCTTGGTTCTCTATAAAAATATATGAGTAGAGGATACGACGTCGTACGAGAGCTAGAGAGAGGCCTGAAGAGTAAACAGTTTTGGTATTGATAGGAGGAGAGAAGAGACTCGCTGCCGCCACTTGAGCCATAGCACCACCGGGTATTACGGTGGATGCGTTGCCATATGTTAAACCGGAGAGGAGTCTACTAGCTCCGGTGGGTGAACCACCGGTTGTATTGTCAAATAGACTACCGAAGTTCATCAAAAACCCAGAGAATAAAGGTGGAGACTTTTCACGGAAAAAGGTATAAACAGATCAAGAACAGCTCAAATCACAGGAAAACAAAAGAGGGAGAAGAAGAAGAAGAAGAAACCCAGAACATTAATGGAGGAGAGAGAAGGAGAACGAAAGCTGAAATTTTTTTCTAGTTTCTATCTCTCTTCTCTTTGCTCTTCGTTCTCAGTCTCTCTCTCTCTCTCTCTCTCTCTTAGAATTAATGGTTTGAGAGAGTGATGGGGATGGGGAAGATGAAGATGGGAAACCCTAATGTTGTGGTAGCTGTTGTGAATACAAAGAAGAGCCTTCTCTTTCTTCACTCTTGCATGTTAGATATATTGACTCTCTTTTTCCACTTTCTGTATTTTTTTATTTATTATAATATTTTGTTGATTTGTTTTCTTCTTTTCTTTCTTTTTATATTTTAAATGCATTTTGACAAATTTAGTTAAAGTGTTCTGTGTTTAATAAAGTGAATCTATTAAATCCATTTCAAATCCAAAAGACCCACCAAACTGGTCTTAGAACTGAACTGAACTGACTTTTTTATATTTTTCTATGTATATATAAGTTAGAAAATCTGAATCTCAACCTACTTATTATGACATTTTAAATTTATTTACAAATCTTTAAAATTAATCTTAGCTTTCTATAGAAAATAGAACCTAATCCAGCACTGTATCAAAATTAAATATGTTATATATAGTTTCAGATCTATTTTAAGTTTATACCTTTTTCTTAAGACAATATATTAGAAAAACAAAATGTGTACAATATACTAATAGATAACAAAGTCAAGTTTGTAAGTATTACCATTTTTAAACAGAACATTTTCGAAATTAAACCAAGCCAAACCATTGATTGAACGCTCTTACTCAAATTAAACATATTTATTTATAGATTATGTCTATAAAATGAAACTATGCGTTAGAGGAAAAATAATGTTTCAAAAATGAATTTATTGAGGGGAAAAGATGAGTGAGAAAAAACGTTAAAATGGGATATGTGGACTCTTGAAAACCTTACGAATGCACGAGACTCTTTTTACCATAAGAACTCGGTTGACTTTTTCCTACTTTTAACATTTTCTTCCCCACGCGCTTCTTCTGTACTCGCTCTTTTTTTTATTCGAGGAAAATATAAAATGATTTTTATTTTTGTTAGAGACTTTTGTCTAGCATTGCAACCCCACACATATTTTCATGAATCCATATTTGTATTATTCAGTTGTCGACATGCCCTTTTATCTTATGATACTTTTGATATATATAACTACTAGGACATAATCAAATAGGCTTATAGGATCTTTTGGGTTGTGAAAGAATCTATCCTCAAGTAACGACATGAAGAAGTGAGCTTGTGTCAACCAAAAAGACATTCTATAATTAGCCTAGCTAAAACTCCATTATTGGGCAAAATTGTATCCCCTAGATGGTGGGATGATTTAGAAAAGTTTAATTAAGTACAACAATTATTAGATTTGATGATGGAGAAAAAGTTAGCACGATTAACCGTACTTCTTTGTGTTATGCGCATATAGGAGAAGTCGCATTAATTTAATGTTCTTATCTACTTTTTTATATTTTACATATTTTATGAAAAAATCCAAGTTGTAAAGTATGCCAAATGTGTAAATTATGGCCTTATTAGCTAATCGTTATTCACTTATTCTGATGATGTATTTTACATTTTTTTTCATTTTACAAATTCCCCAAACTTTGGCTAACCAATCAACTCGCTTAACTACAGTAAAATGTATATAATCTTTCTAGCATTAATTTACTTGTTTATAAAAATCTTAAACATAAAATGATATCACAGACCATTAAAATTCACAGTTTCACTTGGATCTTAAAATAGTTTGTATAATTATTCACAAATCATCATTTCCAGAACTCAAAACCTACACATCATGGTGAATCTTCCTAGTGTAAATACAAAATCATGTTTGGCTGAAAAATTAAGTTACGAATGAGCGGAACATGTCGGGTTGTGGGTTGAACAAAGCTTGTTTTGGAATCTTAGAAATTCGGTTATTTTGTACGAGTCGGTCTGTAATAAGATCTTTTATTTCCGAGTTTCGTGTTGATTTATATAACATGTTTTAAGTAAACAAAAAAATGTTTGGCAGAAGAACATACAAAAGCACTAAGACTAACGTGTTGATGATTGATACATCAGGGTTTAGTGTTTACACAAAGGCATAATAAATTGAACCGAAAGCATGTATCATCGACCTAAGAAAAAAGTATAAACTGAAAAACAAATAAAACGTGGGAACTGATTTTAAAAAGGACGGCCAAGGTGGTGGATCATATTGGGGTTTGGTTTGGTTCGGTTTGGAGCACATGGGAATGTCGGTTTCCATAAGAATAACCGACCACCAAGCACCCAACACAACACACAACGACTTCTCCTATTTATCATTTCAGGTATATGCCCAAAGACTTTCTTTCTTCCATTTTTTTTTCTACAATCAATAGCCCTAACTATCTGACACACAAGACATGAAACTGTATGTCGCATTGCTACCAATCTTTTCTTGCAAGCGTAACAACATATCTGGGGATGTCATAAATAGACATTATTGACCAAAGAAAAGACCCATAAGAACTTTAGAATCAATAATATGCATACACCTTTTAAATATCAAAAGACTTAAAAGACTTTTCTACTAAGACAATTCCATGATTTATAACGACAAGAGTCACATCTAATTGAATCTTCTAGAGTGCATCCGATGTTTACGTTCAAACAGAAAAACGATCATTTATTGAGAGCAACAAAATATTGGTTCAGAAGAGGAAGACTACATCAGCCAATTCCCATTATTGCATTAATGGTCCTCACCTTCTTTCTCTCTCACTTTTTTTTACCAAAATGTCTCCACACCTGAAGCTAAGTACTGAAAAAAGAGAAGTCTTCTATTGTGTTTTGTTTCTCACCCAAAATCAATCAAACTATAGCACTTGTATTTTTTACTAACACAGGAATTGTCAGTAAGTTGGGGTTTCAAATACACAAATGAGTGAGTGAGTATTCAGGACGTGTGCACCTAATACATGGTCTCACGTACAAATACTCTATGCAAACTCACATGCATACTTTACTCTAGTAGGTCCCCACACACATGAAATCATTGACAGAACCACGTGTGATCAAGAATTAACATTATACGATTGATTGCGATACATTTTGGAAGCCAATGTCACACGAAAAAAAGAGTATATCATCAGGATGGTGTTTAAGGACAGACATATGGGGGCTGGAGAGAAAGTGACTGTTACCTACAAGGCTGGGAAGGAAGACCCTCTTCCTCCTCTCTTTCTTTTTTTTGTTTCTTTTGCGTGTCCTTAGTGGGAGTTTGATGGCATTTTCCAGAGAGGTTTGGTTGCAACAAGAATCTTCTCTCTTCCATGTGATTCAGGTTCTTTGTCATGTATGGAAGATGTCCATCTTACAGCATGAGCCATTCTTGCTACTTTGTCTAGCACCTCTGGTGAGTCTCTGATCAAAACCTTTCCTTCTGGCCGCAATATTCTGTCCATCTCTACCATCAGATCTACTAGGCTACACCTGTATGCATATTATACAATTCAGTTTATGTGAAGTGGGTAAGACATAGACCTTTTCATAGCAACCGAGAATCGTTTAACGTTTTGTTTATACCTCGATTTGCTTGAGTCTGGCCGTTTGATCAGTGATTCAATTCCTGATACGTGGATGAAATCATACGTACGTGGATATGTTGAAAACGGTTCACACCTGCAAGAACCAATAGAAAAGTATGATCCTTGATTCTGGCAACGGATAAGATACAGAACAAGAGAAGTAGCATGATCCAAGTCTTTGTTTTGATAAAATAATATAGACAACCAAAGTGACTAACCAATCATGGTAGACACCGATGAGCCCTCTGTCATAAATCACGTCAAGAGTTAATGGCTTCCGAGCTGGGATGACATTCATAACCCACACAGGATCAGATGCAAGGGCTGCAGCAAATCCTCCAAAGAATGCGTTCATGTCCATGATATTGCGGACAGCTGGAGATTTCAGCTCCAAGTTCAGGGAATCTCTGTAATAAGCAACTCGTCTTGCCCACCTCCTTGCATCTGCTTCAAACACATCCAACCCGTTTTTCATGGCAATGGCCCTAGAAGGAACTTTAGTAAGCCTTTCCGGCCACTTGGGGATAGTTCCCAAAGCATTATCTCCTTTGACAGACGATGGTCTTGTAACACACTTCTTTAATTTATAATACCTGAAACAAGGAGAAAAAAAAGCTTCACTTTTGCTTTCTATTGCAGTTCAATATTCTCATCGACAAAATATACAACGAGGTCATATGAGTACTATCCGAGGAAACTCACCATGCATCACTTGGCGGCTCAGACTCAGCACACAAGCTCAAGGCCCGAACTCGTTCTGGCTGGGTAGACATGAATCTCCAACAGGCTTCTTCCAGATGACAGTGTTTCCATCGACCGCAATTAGCTCATAGCACAAAGCTCGAGCCACCGCCTGCAGATCAGCCCATTCTTTGTCTTGTTTAGGCCATTGAACAGGTGGGCCAGAGATAACAAGATATCCTCCAGGGCGCAGTAACCTATCTACTTCAATGAAGTAAGTTGCATCTGCAGACAAATCATGAAGCAAAATAAGAATAATTGTTGCTGCAAAAAATGACAACAAAAGACATGAAAAGTTATCTCCCTAAGACTTACTGTAAGCCGTAAAAGGAATCAAGCATCGGGAACAATGCATCAAGTCAAAGGAAAATGCAGGAAAGGGGAGTCTTCGAGTGCCAAGCATGGCAACAAATGCAGGGACTCCTCTTTCCAAGGCGAATTGAATCTGCGATTTATGTGAGTCTCTTGGAGCAAACGAGAGGGCTAGAATGCCTTGAGATAGTAGAGTACCTCCAAAACTTGCGACCTGCAAAGGGTTAACAATTGTATCGTAAGTTCGTAATAATACCGAGCAAAACGTAAATAAAAAGAGACTATGATGATGCTTACCCCGCATCCCATGTCAAGAGCAGTCCTGAGAGTTCCACCGCTAAGTGGAATATACTGTGAAAGCTTTTCAATGTACTGGCCAGCTCCGCCAGGAAACATGGTGCCACCACCAGGGAAAGTGAAGTATTCACCTTCCCTTTTCATCCATCCTTGGTGACCTTTCCGGTCAGCAATTTTATTGTATGGCATGTTTGCATGCCAAATCTGCAAAGTTTAAACACTCAACCTTTAACACAGTCTAGCAAACCCAAGTGATAAATCTCGAGCCATGCAAAACCAGAAACCATCACCCAGAAATCGAACTAGCTCATATAGAGAGAGTGTACTCGATATAGAATCTGAACTAATTTGTATAAAAATGACAAATCAGTTTTTATTCAATCCTAAACTTTAAAAACTCCTGCAAAATCTCTAAAATCATAGTAATGCATAAAAAATTCATAGTAGTAAATTCTCTAATACACTTAAAATCATTAAAGCACTCAAAATAGTATCAAATATCAGATTGAATACAGCTCCTAAATTCGTTCATAGGCAAATAAAATCTAAAGCAACATCATAGTTCCCAGCTTGAATCCTTCAATACCTTGTGTAGGCTCTCCGGCCACGGAACAGAGATTTTGTATCCGTTAGGCGGAGGAATCAAGCAGAGAGGAGTCTCCTCCGGCAAGGGACAATGTCTCTCCCTATAGAAATTCATCTCCCGACTAAGCTGGCTGTTCCTCCTCGGATCCTCGCAAGGCATGTGAGCAACAGCATCCGCGGGACAGTACTCGATCGGCTGCAGATGGTGACCAGACTCAACCAGAGTCACCAGCCGCTGCCTCTGCCTCGGATCTGAAGCAGTGGAGAGAAGTAGCGTCTGGCGACCAGAGGCGGCCATGGAGTCGCCGAGAGGAGTGAAGAGTAAGATGAAGAAGAGAAGGACGATACCGAAGAAGGCGGCGGTTACGATGTCGAGGAGGCTCCATTGACGCTGATTACGCCTCGACGCAGGGATCCCCATAGCTTCACCACTCGGAATCTCTTTCTTCAGATGCAAAATATCTTATAGTAATTTGGAGATCTCAGATTTGTCGGCGATTTAAATATTTATTTTATATTTTCTCAGTGTTTTAGTACCGACTACTGGTGTAAGGCGGAGCTGCAGCAGGGTGGATACGCCACTGATGGACTCTCTAATACTATAATACTAGGGTCGGCCCGCCCGTATACTTTACTTATGATCTAGGTTATTATTTTTATATGATTTTGTGTTTTTTTGTTTTAGGTTTACATTTGCTAAAGAAGTGTATTGTATGTTTTAGAAATTGGTTGGTTTTGAAGCGAATACGTTTGGTTTGACCTTATAAAAGTTTTTCTAGTGATTGGATGTATTATCCTAGTTTTGTTAAAAGTGTTAGGTTCGACTTTTTTTGTAAGGTGTTATTAACTGGGTTTGTGAATCATGTTTGAGCCTTCTTGTACCAGAAAATAAGGTTGTTGTATGTATTTGTAATTTTTTTGGTTTGGGTAGTGTGAGTATTTACTTGTTAATCAAACAATCTATAAATCTTTAACTTCTAATACCATATTTGTGGAATTTTTTTAAACAATCTTACATATGTTTGTAGTTTTGGTTAATTTGTAGAGATTTTCAATCCGGATTTCTATTTTTAGGTATTTTGATTTATAAAAATAGCAACCATATCAAAACCATAGATACTTTGATTTGATTTGGTTTATATACCGTCGGTATTCGATCTATTAAATTTAATACCAAAAAACGATAAATAGATTTAGCTTTTGTAATATTTTATGAATTAGATATCAGTTTAACTAAAACATAAGAAAAAATTATATTATAACTTTTAAGTAGAACATGTTTTAAGTTTTCTTCTACTATTAAAATAATTAGTAAACATATAAAGTTAATATCAATAATAAAGATCATAAATTAAAAATTAATAATTTATAATATTATTAAATAAATAAATATTAACACAAATATTTATCACCAAAAAAATAAAAAAATAACTTTTAATTAATTTGATAAAAGTAAAAAAGAATTTCAAACTTAAAATAAAATATAAAATTGTGTAAATCAACATTTTAAATATGAAGATCATAACATTAAAGTTATATATACTATTAATTATGTTATATAATTTATATGTTGTTATTATTATATTTAATAAATCGTAGTGTTTTATTATCGGGGATACGTGTCGCGTTGTCAAGAGACGACTTTATGACGTGACATCCTATGTGGCACTCTTTAGAGTGATTAAAACACTATTTTATATATATTTATTCATAATGATTCATTCGTCTGTATATTAATATTACTAATTTACTTATAAATTTTTAATATTTTACAGTTTTGCTATATCAAGTATCCTCGGGTTAGGAATTGAGATGATCCAAGGGTCACTGTTACATCACTCAACCCGAGAAGGCGAGTTCACGGAAGTTCTGATCAAAACCCACTACAACCAAACACATCCAGAAACTTAAGTGCAGCTGAAAATTTAGCAAATGCTGAGCTTGTATTTATCCATGTTATAGTTTTTTCACACTTTTTTTATAAAACACACTAAATTTACATAGTTTTTTGTATTTATCTCCTTTCCATAATTTTAAACCAATAGAAAATCAATTAGTGCAATTAAGTTTTTCGAAATTTACAATTAGTTAATAAAACATATATTGGAAATGTAAAAAATGGATTTTTTAAAAACAAATTTTTTTTCTAAAAAATGGATTTTTAGGAATGGAGGGAGTATTAATCAGAGATTAATTAGCGAAGGAGAAAAATACAGTCCCCATGTTTTAACGTCATTCTCGACTTTCCACGTGGAGAAGAAACTTTATAATTTTATACCAAAATCTCTCCTCGGACCCAAAATGCTAATCTCTTTTGGCTTCTCCTTCCTTCTTCCCAGATTCTCTGTAGAGGAGGATCTATGAATCCATCTCCTCTCCCTATCTAAGCTGCTCTGCTTCATCTTTTCCATCGGTTACTCTGTTTCAAAAGATTTTTTTGACCAAAGGCATTCACAACGATTTATACGGAAAATGGTCTCTCTTTCTACCATTCTCATCTAATGTTTCGTGATTTAAGCTTCTGAGTTTCTCTGCATGTTAGTTTTATCATTGGAGTAAACCTTCAAATCTTCTCTTTATTCTTCATAAGGTTTAAAGTTATGGTTTTTAAATCACTAAGGGTTTACTCATATTCTCATGTTTCAATGTTTGATGTAAACAGGACAGTCCATCGATTGTAATAAAACAACCAAAGAGATCACCTCTGTTCTTACATTTGCAATGGTCTGTGGTCTCTACATTTGCTCCGTCTTCTTAAAACAGTTTAGTGTCGAAACCTCACAACTTGTTCTAACTCGTATCACTACTCGGATTCATTGCCCAAAGCACAGACTTTCAATAGGTAAGTAAACTCGTCTTTTTGTTTTGCTTGTTTCTTTGTTTGTTTATTCATTTCTAACTTTGAAACAGATCTGAATGTGCTCACAATCCGGTGAGGTTTTTTGCCATACTATCGATGCAAAGATCAGGAAGCGGTTGGTTCGAAACATTGTTGAATAGTCATGAGAATGTCCCGTAAGAGCCAAGTGGCGGTGGAGACATATCTCAACCGATTCGTTATCCAGCTTGAAATTATAACGACAACGAATCAGTTAAATGGAGAGGCTCCACTGCTTGTGTAGGTGGAAGATCAAGCAACGACGGGAAACCTCGGCGTTCTCGGGAGTTAGCATCGTTATTTGCCGAAACTGCTGCCGTCCAAATGAAGCGATTCAAGAGAACCCTTCGAAGCAGAGAAGAGAGAGAGAGAGAGAGCCTTCTTTAGAGAGGATGGTCCAAGAAGATGAATACTCACATATATTTATATCAAATAGACACGGCCTTTCTGATCTTCAAAAACGCATTCAAGAGCTAATCGTGGGGGGGGGGGAGATTAAAGACGAAGCCATTAAAAGTGAGAAGAATCTCAGGCGTCATCGTCGTCGAACAAAGCGGATCGACGATCTCCATCTCCCCGATTCTCTAGGGTTGCGCATGATTCCATAGATTCGGGCTGCGAAAATACCCGATTCTAGAGCCCAAATACATGATATACGAGAACAGATCGAAGCCCATCAAACTAAGTTTAAATGAAACGGTGTGCTTTTGTCTTGGACACGTGTCACGCTCTCAGGGCACGACTTTCTGAGCTGGAATCTGACGTGGACTCTCTCATAGGAGAGAAAACATGATTTTATATAAATAGATTTAATGTTCTTTGGTCCTTCATTATACATTTTTGCCGGCTTTCGAACATGAGCCTTTAATATATCATAGTTGGGCCTTAGAATATTTGATTGGGCCTTAAATGCTAGTATAAATTGTTTCACACTGGAGATTCAACACTAGCAAATAAACGAGAGAGTATGTGACCATGCGCACTGGGTCTAAAGCTACGAAACAGGTTACAGACTTACAAACATCTCAGGTTGCATTTGCTACTACTATATCAGTAGTTCCAGAAACAATGCTTCTTGTTTGTTGGTCAGACTCAGTTCCTCAAATGTTAAGGCACCGTCTTGGAGGCTGAATGCACGTCGGGGATATGGTCTTATCTGTTTAAACATTCATATCACTTATAAGGGCTTGTTAGCAGCAGAATGTACACAAGAGAATATATTGCTCATCACTAGGCTTACCACTCTATATGTGCCTGGTTTGACTATTCCAGCAGCATCTATGAAGTCAAACAGGTACTGTAATTCAACAAAACAACTGTTAAGGAAGCGCTTTAATACGAAAAAAAATGTTACTAACACCAACTAATCACTCTGAGACTTGCAAACTTCACCTTAAGCTTGTCTGATTTGAGAAAGCGACGACCATGACGGCTGCTATCCGGCATTCTAACAAGTAGAGTGATGGCATCTTCATTTTCGAGTGATGGCTCTACTGGAAGTGCTGCTTTCTTTGTAATGGAAGATCTCTCAGGTTCCTGACACATGTGAAAGTACTCAAAACAGTTGTGAAATAACCAATGGGGATATCAGCTTTCACTGGACAGGCATAGCAACCCAGATTGAAAATAAAGGATGCCTATGAGATTGATCTGTAGCCATGAAATCAATGTTAAACCACATCTCAGAGCCACTTTGCTTTAAGATTCACTATGAGCATATAGAATTCATTGATGCCTGAAAATCTTAGGATTTATTCTGATTACAAGCTGAGTTCGACACTGGACTATGTTCATGTCAACTTTCACCTTCCAGCTAATAGATGCCACATAAGATAAGCAGATTACCTCTCCAGTGGCCCTCTTATCGGAAGATTGTGACTCCATGTGAGTTCCAGACTGATTATTATGTGAAATATTCTCTCTAGCTACTCCACTAAAGAGTGCCTTTTCCAGCATTATTGCCTCTTGTAGCTCTTTTGACGGAATGCCACCCCACTAGAAGAAGTCGAGCAATAGGAGGTGAAAACAGGGTAAGAAGAACACATGATCAACTAGAAGCTAGTCACTAAAAAGGTGCTTATTTGTTCTTATTTTGCTACTATCACTGATAAGAGAAATCATAACTTTTTTGAATAATTACCTCTTCAGGATAAGAAGCTTCATGTCCGTGCTGAGAACTACTATCAATTGGCTGCTTTTGTTTAATGTCTTCACGCTTGTCTTGTAATGTAGAGCTCCCGGGCTTCAAAGTACAAAGGTTTTAGTTAGCAAATAAGCTTAAAGGGTTTCAACACATTTTACATCAAAAAAAAACTTAAGTATGTAACTGTCACCCAAATAAATTTGTGAAAAATGTAAAGGGCAGCATCCCAAACTATACCAATGGGCATGCTGCATGCATACATACTATTCGATAGTTTTCAATGAATCAGAGGCTGGAGGATTAAGTCTTAATAAAGGAGATGATTGTCACACCTTATATCTGCTACTTTCATGTGTATTAGATTGCTCCACGGAGTGAGGCATAAGTTGAGCTAGTTGCTCTCTCATTACACTCTCTTGCTCTTCCATCTGAAAGCCATTTATGGTAATGAGAGACATCACCTCCATCTGCAGGTACATAGCAGATGCAAATATCTATCCAAATACCTCTATTGACATGGAAATTGCACGGGCAATGTCCTCGTCTTCCTTGGTAATAGCCTCTCTTGAAGATAAATCACTAGATGGAACCTGCATCAATACCACAAGAAAAAGATTAGAAAGATATGTGAAGCTCATTCAGTTCAGGATCTGGAGACGGTGAAATCTATAATAGCTATACATTGTGACGACCCTCTTTAAAGTCCTTCTTGGAAGCCTCAATGGCAGCTCTGATCATCTCTTCTTCTGCATCATTTCCATAGACAGGTGATTCAGCATCCCTATGTGGTCCACCATAGACTTGAGATCCGTAGCTAGGCGAATACACCTCTCCAAGTCCAGGAGGAGGACGAGTGTGATCATTATTACCCCAGGTAGAGTTAGCAGGGAACCCTGTGACCTCTCCTGTGTGAGAAGATGGAGTAGAAGCAGAGCCACTGAGATGCCTAAGGAGACTTCTCCTGTAGTTGGGATCAAGAAGCAAGGAGGGTCTAAAAGAGCGAGCAGCAGAGAGGAGAGATGGAAGTGCGCCTGGAGCTGGCCTAGACTCGCTACCACCAACACGAACATGAGTGTTATCTTCTACAGCATTGTATTGTGGACGAGTGTCTGCGCTTGGATCAAGACTGGAAAGAAAAGAGAGGCCTTTATACAATGAAGAAGAACAATCAAAGAAGAGAAACAAAGAAACATACATGCTCCTTTCCACATCCCTGAAGTGAGCATTGATGGCTTCAGTGAGGTTATTGCCATGTTCCTGATCAAAAAGTTTACACTAGCGATTAGTGGATCTACACTGATAGAAAAAGAGACATGGCTCTACAGATCCTATACAATCAATGAGCTGAAAACCTAAACTCCTCCAGATTCAAAATCAATGGTAAGAAAAGGAGGAACCTCGAGACTCTGAATGGCGAGTGGCTCATCAGCGCCGGTGATGCTCATGTAAGACTCAATGGCGTCTCTCGATGGTCTCATCATCGGAGACTAAACTATCTCGAACCGGTGATGATTTTGGAAGCAAAGAGGCCTTCTTCTTAATAGTAGTGTTTGGTCTGTAAGTTTCAAGATTGGTTCAACTGTTTCGAACCGTCGCTCACAATTACTTTAGTTATTAAAATGAACTTTATTTATTAACAAACCATCCTTTTCATACTATAACATAAACTTTGATATTCTTTGTTTCACAACAACCATCATTTAAGCAAAAATCAGATGACAGAGAAATCAAGCCTTCCACACTGCTTTTTATTTTTATTTGGTTAAAGCTACAGCTTGATACGTTTTTTTTTTTTTGAACACATCTATAGCTTGATACCCATAATAACACTTTTGATAGATACTTATATGGTTTTTAGTGGTTTGAGGTATGATAAGTTCACCTTACATAACGTCTAATTTATCCAAGAATCCAACGATGCTTTTCTTTGGCAAGCCTAATTTCCTGATTGCAACAAAGAAAGGTGTTTTACTTCATTTTTCGGGATTAAGATAAAATTGTGGCTGTATTTTTGCTTAAACACTAAAAAAACTACACAAATAAACCAAATCCAATCAAATTAAAAAAATGAATTTAACATAAAAATTAGGAGGAAAGGGGGGGGGGGGGGGGGGGGGGGTTGAATTAAAGATTTAAAAAAATTCAAAATTTTAGTAATCTAAGGGGTTTATTAAAAGGTGTTTTACTTCATTCTTTTCGGGATTAAGATAAAATTGTGGTTGTATTTTTGCTTAGGCACTAAAAAAATTACCGACAAATAAATTAAATCCAATCAAATTTAAAAATGAATTTAACATAAAAATTAGGGGGGGGGGGGTTGAATTAAAGATTTAAGAAAATTCAAAATTTTAGTAATCTAAGGGGTTTACTAATTAAAAATTTAAGAAATTCAAGATTTGAATAAATCTAAAAAATCCGAGATTTGAGTAAATCTAATGGGCTTATTGAAATGTGTTTACTTCATTGTTTCGGGATTAAGATAAAATTGTGGTTGTATTTTTGCTTAAGCATTGAAAAACTACCGACAAATAAACTAAATCTTAAAACTCAAACCAAATCCAATCAAATAAAAAATGAATTTAACATAAGGTGTAAATCTAAAGGGCTTACTGAATTAAGGATTTAAGAAATTCAAGATTTGAGTAAATCTAAGAAAATTCGAGATCTGAGTAAATCTTAAAAACATTTGTTATAAGTTTTATGGGGTTTTGAAAAAATTTTAGAGTTTTTTTAAATCTTTTAAAATTTTAAATATTTTTTTATTTTTAAAATTTTTATAATTTGATATTCTTATTGTTTTATGAAATATATAAATTTATAAAAGTTTTAAAAATTACTTTTCAAATAATTTATATTTTTATCCCATTTCAAACAATTTTATTTTCTTTTAAAAGTGTAAAAAAAAATTATATTTTTCAGAAAATTTCAAATACCATCATAGGAGGTGATTTTTCCTATTCAATGTTTTAAACTAGAAATATCATTTGATGGATTTTTTTATAAGCTCCATATTTTCCAATAAGCTGGAATTTAGGAGAATTTCTACAAATAATTAATTCAATAAGCTTGAATTTCAAATATAATTTATAAATGATACATGCAATAAGAGGGGATTTGAGAAAAAATGAAATACTTTCAAATCCTAAATCCAATAAGATCCCTAAAAATCTGAAAATTTCAAAAAAAATTATACGAAATCTAAATTTAATTCCGAAAATTATCCAAAATAATTTAAAATATTATTAAATAATTAACTTAAATATTTAAGCTCACATATATTATGCTATATGGTAAAAAATTATTTTTTTTTATGTTTTGACAATTGCATTTGAAATTTAATTATGAATAGGTTTGTTTCTGAAGTTTGAATAGTGATGTTTTATTTTAAAGTTATAATAATATTTTTTTACCTTTATAAGTTGCTACCTAGTGGTTTTAGTTTGTTTATGTTTTTTTTTTCCTTTAACAATACTTTGAATCATTTCATCAAACTTTTATTAGTGAAATTTGTTTAACTTTGTCAAATTTATGAACTAAGTATATACTTTTGAATCACAAACTGCTGAAAAAAAAAAAGAATCGGAAACAAATAGTTAGAAAACCAAATCTGATGTAGAACCAAATATAAAGTTAAAAAAATTGGATTTAAGATCTGTTAACCCAATCTGAAAATATCTGAACAGAATCAGAACCGAACATTAAAATATCTCAATAAAATCAAAACTTTCATAATTTTGAGTCCAGATTGTGAAATTGAACCGAATCAATTGGACATGCCTGAAAAAACTGAACTAACCATGCGGTTAACTATGTCGGCGTTGACATGAACACACACGTCTTCTTCCAAGGTCTCCTTCTAGGGTCACCCACCGTCGCTCTTATCGATAAGAACAAAGGTAATACCTTTTCATTTGTTTTTCTCCGACCCAGATTCTATTCCTTTCCATGTTTCTTGATTAGCTCATACTCATTTGTCGGTTGAACAAGATGGATTTCGTTAACAAGCTTGATACGGATACGTCGCTATCAATTCTCTCGTGTCTAGACGACCCATCAGATCTTGTCCGTGCCACTGCTGTCTCACGCTCCTGGCGAGACTTTGGTAACACACAGTTCCTTTTTTAATTGCTTTCTCTCAGTGTAATTGAATTGTGTTTCATTTGCACTTGCAGTGATTAGATACAGTCTCTCCAAGAACCTCTGCTTCAAGCTGTTCATCAGCTAACTAGTGTGATCCGTGTAATCGAAACAAGTAATGAAGAGTCTTCAGGGTCAAGCAGTAATCTCATGGATGATACAAAGTTACTAGAAAGAGAGCACAGGGCTTTTGCTTTATTGGCTAAAGGCTGCACGTCTTCTCCTATCAGAAGCTGTATTGCTGATGCCATTGTAGCATCTAGCACTGATAATTTTCCATCAGAAAGCATCTTGAACACACTTGATGAAAGAGATAACATTGGTGACACACTTTCTTATTGGTCTAGTACAGGACACCACAACACTTCCGTGCCTGAAACACTTGTTTATAAGTTGAAGGGTGATTTGTGTGTCGTTACTGAGTTCAGCATTCACCATTTCCAAGGTAGAGGACGATATGTCATTATCTTGTTTTCTCAAGTTTCTAGTGTTGCTTTAACGGTGTTCCCCATTATTATCTGTAGCTTATTTTCAGCGTGGTACACCGATATACTCTTCACAATATGTTCGTTTCCGGTTGGGTCACCTTGATTACAATTCACAGGAGAAAGACAAGTATGTATGGACTTACACTTCACAACAGTTTGCAATGGCTCAGGTGTGTGTTATTATAAGTCATTTGTCATGACAAAATCTTGTTCCTCAACTGTTGATAACCAGTGTTTGGTTTGATGCTTAGGAAAATCGGTTGCAGAACTTTAAGCTGCCAGAACCCGTTGTTTGCATTGGTGGGTATATGCTAATAGAGTTTCTAGGTCGAGTTCAGACACAAGAAGTGGATGGACTATACTACATATGGTACATTGTCTCTTCCCTATTTGTCTAGTAGATTCCTTATAACTATACAAGTAGTGCACTTTGAAAGTAAGTTCTTTTGTTTTTTTGTTGGTTGTGTGTTGGCAGTGTATCACATGTGAAAGTGATGGGAAGATCACTAGCAAAATCGTTTAGGTTGGTGGATCCGGACGAGTCAGGAAAGTTTGGGTTGAAGGTGGTGAGTTACTGTGATCCTAAAGAAATGGGTGAGACAGAAAAGAAGAGTGGGGCAAAGGCTGTTTAGGCAGCTGAGGAATCTTGAACAGCTCTTGAATTTCCTGCACAGGCATCCTATAGACGATGCTGAATCAGATGGTGAGGTTTAGCGTCTGAATCACCACAGAGGATACTGAACCGAGTGGGTTTATATTATTTATTCTCTTTTCTTGAAGAATCCTATAGCTGGCCATATCCTTGTAGTCTGCACAAAGTATCTCACCACATATATGGATGATCTTTGACGAAATAAAGTTGTTCAGTAGAAACAATTTGCATTCAAACAAAAATAACACAAAGCATCTGGCTAAAGCCTTGAGAGTAATTGTGACGACACAACAAACTATTCTTGATCACACAGTTAGCCCCATAGAGGAGGTATCCTGTCAGAAGTGATAGTAGCATTCACGTGGCCTTCATTGTTTATCTGAGCATAGAACCAAAAAACACAAGAAAGTTACTGAACAATATGCAGTGAGAATGAAAGTGAAAACAAAACTGCACTGTGATCATTCTTTAATAGTAAAAAATAACACTCACTAGGTCACAAAACTCCAACAAACCTTCTCGAGTTTCGATTATAAACTAATAAGTAAAATAAGCAGAAGCTCCAAATCTCGCAACTCGTAGAGGAAACATCTTAAGTCCCACATATTTTGTCTTATTCCCTACCAACTAACTTAATTGTATATTATTATTCCAAAATAAAAAAGAAAAAAACTCTGCTCCTTTCCTTTCTTTCTCTCAGCATGTCATTATCTTGAGATCTCCATCAAGAAGCTGCTTCTCTCTTTCCACAAAACTCTCATCATAAGCCAAACATAAATACATCTTATTAACACTCCCTAAACATTTCACTTTCAAAGAGAGGGTTTCAGGATGGAAATAAGACCTAGAATGCTGAAAGAGTGTCTCTTGGAAGATTCAAATTCATGTTCTTCAAATGGGTTCAAATCCATTCCCAGAAGGCCTCCTCCCAACCCCTTCCCAGTGACACCAAAGAAGAAGAAGAAACAATCCAATGCATTACAGGTTGTGATCAATGCCGTCAAGAACCTCCGTTCCAACGCCATTAAACTCACTCCATCAGGGATTTTACCCAAAGCACGCACCACCACCATCGTTCGAGTCAAAGACATCGTACGTTGGAGCTCCTCCTCCAAGGACCTGGTGCATGAAGACATCTCACCTCATCAGTACACAGCCACGGGATCCTCCACCACCACTGGCACTTCCTGCAGCAGTTGGTGCGACTCTGATTTTACCTCATCATGGGTTGAAAAGAGGAAGGTGGTGAAAACTACAAGTTACAATGTGCCGGCGAAGATTCTTGCACTGCAGTAACAGACGCCGACACTGTTGTGGGACCTGAGGTAATAACTAGAATACTATATTAAGATATAT
Source organism: Moricandia arvensis (assembly GCA_905132765.1). Taxonomy (NCBI): domain Eukaryota; kingdom Viridiplantae; phylum Streptophyta; class Magnoliopsida; order Brassicales; family Brassicaceae; genus Moricandia; species Moricandia arvensis. The sequence continues at coordinate 2,769 of CAJHQP010004562.1, read as the reverse complement.
AAACTCACTCCTTAAGTTTAATTACCACATGCATAACTAAAAGAGAAAGCAGAATCAAATTAAATTTAAGAGATAAACAAAAGTTAATATGAGATCTTATGTGTTGACTTTGCTTCAACCGTACGGTTGGGTCGCCCATGCTGTCTCTAGACAGATGCACGTGCAGCAGTTCGGTAATGAAAAAAAAAAAATCACATCAAGACAAAACAGAAGCTTTGTCTTTGTGTAGATATATATAGAATAGTATGTACAGGTCTGATAAGAGTAGACCTGCATTAACATTTAATTAATAAACAGAAGCTGTCTTTTAACTAATATGCAATGATCATGATCAGGAGGACTCACAGTGTGATCAGGAGCAGAACAGCCCCGTCTCTGTTCTTGAGATACAAGATGACGAAGCATCAGACTCTTCTTCAGTCAATGCCTTGATAACGTGGAAGTGCGTCTACTTTTCCTTCTTTTCAATCAAAGCAAGTTTGTTTCTTCAGTTATTTTAGGACTCTTTTTAAGTGTTAAACACACACACACACATACTGTGTAATGGTTTTGGCAGGAACCAAGCAAAAGCTCATGGAAACGATTCAACGGTTTGAGAACTTGGCCAACATTAGTCCTTTCAATTTGGACGAATGGGATGAGGAATCTTACAAGGATGAAAGTTGTGATACACAGATTGAAGATGAAGAAGAAGACACTGATGATGAGGTTGAAGAGAAGGCAGCTGAGCTATGGGACCGAGTCAAAGAAGACATGCCATTTGGATCCATGAAGAACATCTGATAATGACTTTTCAGAGATGAACTGATGCAAAGAACAAACTCACTGCACGGAACTTACAGAGATCAAGACTTTGAGGAGCAATTGGTGAGGGCGGCTAAAGGATGGTTACAGGGACAAAGAGTATCAGAGCTTGAACGTGGAACAGGTGAGCAAAGGAGACGCGCATGTGCTAGGCGAGATTGAAAGACTGGAGTGGAATGAGAAACGGATGAAAGAGGAACGTGAAGGGTTGCTACGCAGATTGAGGATGGAATCTTCAGCCTGTAATGAATGAAACTTTGACTGCGCTGTCAGAGTAACCTGAACAAAGCAACAAGTGTCAACCAGATTCTAAAGAATAAGAACCTGTGACAGGAGATAGATGTAGCTCTATCAACACTCATTCAGGGTAACTTGAAGTTTAAGCTTAGCTTGAGATCAGCAGGCAGAAACAGTTTTGATTAGGGTTTTAAGCCCCACTTTTTTAATCTACTTTTGTAAGAATAAAGCAAACAAATGATACAATGTACATTAAAGCATATGTCTGTTTCTGCAAATACAGCTCAGAGGTTGTTCTTTTTTGTTGTTTTCAATTTCTCAAGGATGTTATTAATATTACAGACATAATCAAACTTATCAGAGAGTCAACAACAAAAACAGAGCAAGACAAATACAAGCATGGCATTTTGATGAGTTTTCTTTCTTATAACTCTCTTTCTCCTTACTGAGGATTGAACTTGACTGTTTCACGATATATAAGCTCCTTGATGTTCTCTTCTGTCAAAGAAGGTTCTTCGAAAGTCGAAAATTGAACGGCCTCACACACACAGGTTCTTCGTTTATATCGTGCAGCGGCGCCAAATATGGTGGCACAGACGCCTCATCAACTACACGCCCACAAACAAAACATGTTCAGAGCGCAAATGATAAAACAGAGATATAATGTCTAGCAAACTCACCTGTGATGCGTCTGCTTGGATCAAAGACCAGCATTTCTCAAGCAAATCGGCTGCGCCAGCTGACATGTTTGGGAACCTAGCAGCAAAGTTCTGTCTCGGGTATGGCGGGAAGCTGTCTAAGTATCTCTGCGTTGTCACTCCTTAAGACCCCAAGCTTGAATCATCAGGTGACCCCTAATAAGCTGCTTACAGAGAGAATTCATGAACAGAATGCAGATGTACTAAAGAAAAAGCTAGTGACCTCTATGTGGTTAGATAGATTACCTCAGTGATAAAGCCGAAAGTGATGAAACATAATCTTTACCGGGAAACAAGGGCTCCTTTGTCACAGTTCACCGAGTATACACCGACACGACCAAATATCGATTGCTGCTGTGTATCTCCGAGCAATTAAGGAGTAACTCTGGGAGTCGGTACCAACGTGTAACAACGTACTCAGTCATGAAGTCAGTCCGGATTTGGTCCCTCGCAGTCCAAAATCACCAAGCTTAAAATCACAGTTTGCCATTCAGAGCAAATTGCTGGGTTTTAAATCTCGGTGTAAACATGGCTGAATGACGTACTTGAGCCACGCAACAACTGAACAAAGAAGAATGCAAACCAAAAAGTGACGCTAATGAGATAGTCTGAAGGCAACCAATCAGGATGAAAGTGTGCAAACATACATAATGGCCAAGCAATTCAAATTACTGAGCTTACTATCACAAGTCTAGTCTTAGATAACATACACAAGAACATATATAGGATTGCCCTATAGCTGTCGCATGAACAATACACTATCTTGTGACTAGAGAACAGAAGTTTTCTCCATCTTCGTAACATAAAGAAGGGGAGCAGGATGGTGTTGGATGATGATGCAACATCCGACATGATCATACAGTTAAGGGTTGTTAGAGGTATGAGCTGGTGGAGATCAGGTGCAATAAGTCATAGAAACAATGTAAGACATCGTTTAGAAGTTGCTCTGAGGGGTGCCTTTATTATATGTTTAGAGCAGCATGAAAAGAGACAATATAAGACTAGACGAACTGCAAATGATATTGAATAG
>CAJHQP010004561.1:0-54069 GCA_905132765.1 Moricandia arvensis | reverse complement strand
GGGGACAGAAATTCAATGGGGAAAAAGTTGTTGCTAATGTTAGAAGGTATATCAAAATCGATAAAGAATGTTTGTGATATGAATCGTGCTACGAGTGGATAACTGACAGTGGTGATCATACACATGACAAGTGTGTTACACACATTTAACTGATGTAAATTTAGTCTCGCAATGTATAGTTGGATTAACGAATGGGAAGACGGTGTTGGCTAATAGGGGAAGGCAGTTCCTACTAACAAATATTTTGACTTGAAACAGGTTTTTGCTGGTTGAAGTGTTGAAGTTTAATTTGATTTATGTATCACATATGATTGATTAGATGGGTTGCATGTCATTGTTTGATAAGACGAGTTGTCTGGTGTATGATTGTCGCTTGCAGATTGCGATTCGAATGGGTGAAAGAAAAGAAAGATATATTTTTCTTCAAGGTATTCAGAACAACATGAATGTGAAGAAATTTTACAAGTTAGAGTTCAATAAAAATTTGACATAAGAGGATGTATCACCCCTCTGAAAAAGTGATTAGTAGGCTACCAGTTGTTGATCGTACAAGTATGAATATATCTGGTTGTGACATATGTTTTCAAGCAAAGCAGTATCGTAGTGAGTTTCCTTTAAGTGAGGATAAAAGCAAGGAGTGCTTTAAGATGATATATTATGATCTATGGGGGCCATATAGGACACAAAGTTTTTCAGGAGCCTACTACTTTCTCACTATTATGGATGATTATTATATAGCTGTGTGGGTATATTTGCTTCATAATAAAACACAAGTGGAGAAGACTATTCTGGATTACTTTGCTTTTATTCAAAGACAATTCAACAAGCGGGTTGAAGATAGTGAGAAGTGACAATGAAATTGAGTTCATGCGAATGAAAGAAAGTATTTTCGGGGCGGGGAATGCACATGTGTGATCACCTAAACTTCGTGTGTACGCACTCCTCAAGAGATTGGGAGAGTGGAAGGAAGCATAAGCAGCATCCTGAACATGACTAAGGTCAGTGATTGAATTTTGGTGAATGTGTTTGTCTCAACTGTTGCATACCTTATTATAGAACTCCATCTGAGGTACTCAAAGGAAAGAGTCCCTTATGGGGATAGTTATATATTGATAAAGGCTTCATTTATAATAAGTTTGAATCAGTATGGATGTCTGATTTACACCATAATTGGAAAAGACATGAAGATAAGTTTGCTAGCAGAAGTCAAAAGTGTGTTTGTCGCTATCTCTATGGAAAGAAGGGTTGGTCGCTATTTGATCTTGAACTGGAATATTATGTCTCTAGAGATGTTAATTTATTGAGCGGGAAGTTCCCTTTTTCTGAAGGCGGATATACAACACAAGAGAGAACGAAATGCAGGTATCTCTGATGTATCGAGACATGTTGAGATGATATGGATTGCTTTGAGATAATGGAAATTGTGATTAAATATGAAGTGTACACAGATGTGTCTCAGACGAAGAAAGTGGATTGCAAGGTGTAACACAACCTGAACACTGTCGCTGACAAAGACGGAGGAAGAACAAGAGATTAAGGTGACGAACTGACATCACCTGCACAGTGAAGAACTGAGACAACCTGCAATAGTGAAGAACTGCAAACAACCTGCACAGTTGTATAGGTTCAACAGACATGGGAAGAAGTATTTCTTATAGGAATTAAAAGGAAAGAAACACCAGTTAAGCTTCATGATTATGTTATGTAATACCAATCAAGTATCGACAATGAGCAAAATACTGAAATTGAATATGAGATTGAAAATAGCTGAATGTGTGATCAATTTTCTGAGTCACACATGGAATTTTGGTGAGTCATAAAGAGAGGAATGATACCTCGAGACATTTGATCCTGTCAAGGCTATGCATTGCCCACGATAGACGAAGAACATGTTGATTGGATATTGAGCAGGCTCAAGGAAAGAAATAACGACTTGGCTTATAGGAGACGTTACCCATCAGGTTAAGCATGTTACTCGAACTATGCACATGCGGAGTCTTTACGATTACGTCATATGCAGATCGGACTGTCGAATGTATAAGGAACAAGATTGCGTGTGCACTGTGGTAAGTGGACAAAAGATGCGCCGATTATTATTCAAACACATTTGTCTCAGTGAGCAAAAAATGACCAAACACTATTGATTGCTCTCTTATAGATATGCAGCTAAGAGAAAATCTGGATAACTACTATACAGCATGGAGTGATATACTCGCTATATCGTCATAGATATTGTGTAATAGCACCGAAGACGTTGCACGTTACAGTCAGAGGATTACACCCACAAGGTTTCAGTTCTTCTGAAAAGGAGTGACGTATGTAGACTTACAAAACGTTATGTATGGACTAAAACACATCTCCGAGTTGTTGGTTTGAAAAGTTCACCGAGCATATGCACTATACACTGGATATATCGCACCGCATATACAGACAAACTGATACAGCGACTCAACGATCGACTCACTTCTACTCATTGACCGTGCGATTTCGGTTAAGGGATTCACATGTCACGTTCTAGTGTGATGTTTACTGATCCTTGTTGGTGACAGGAAGTTCACGTGAGTATATCACTACATACTCTAAAACACATTTGCGCAGTGATTTACGCGGAGGAGTGAAGATTTCGTAAGATATATAATACGGTGTTGAGCACTCTCGCATCGAAGCTGTACGACCCACACTGAGGGTATATACCTATAAATAGGAAGTATATCGCGTTCTAGACTATAGATGACTACTGGTTCTACTTGCCGTGCTAAGTCGATAAGTTTCACTTATGGAGCTGAACCATCAGTTGGGGGTCGACATCGCCTATACTCGCTTGAACCAGGAAGTAAAGGACGTAGACTTGTTGGGTGAGACTGATGTTATTTTAGCTAGCCATGAGTACTGATACTTGACTTACTCTCTCCATGATCTTATCTCAGTTCATGCATAAGCCAAGAGAAGATCATTGGAGCCACATTGAGGGTTGTTCGATACTTGAAGGGGCATCCTGGAATGGGAATTATTTTAAAATATGACTACAATTTTCATCTTATACACTTACTGTGATTCAGATTGGCTTGATGCTCGCAATTACAAGGATATCTCGAAGTGGCTGAGAACAATTGGGAAACTCCCACCGTCTCATGGAACTCGAAAAAGCATGCATGTGGTGTTGAATGTTCATCAGCGTGAGACTGAATATCGATATATGATTTCTGCATTAAAAGAGCTGAAATGGATTGAGAGTTTGATGTTTACGATGAGATTGTATTGTGATAGTCAATCAACGATTCATATTGCAGTTAATCCAGGTGTTTCACGAGCGTACTAAATATGTGGAGTGGATTATCATATATTAGACATGACATACAAGCCGGAATCTGTTCGAATGAAAGTATGTATCTACAACAATACAATTGGCCGGTATCTTTACCAAAACTCTTGCGTGGTCGTCCTTTCCAAACTCTATTGTCCAAATTGGGAATATTGTGATCTTCATGCTCTAACTGAGGGAGGATATTAGAAAATATGCAAAATATTTATTTAATATGAATTGGACTGTTTCCTTATTCTAGATTGTACATAATTTAGTGTCTACACTCTATTATTCGCCGAACCAAATATTTGTATGTTATATAAACATTATTAACCTTAAACCAAACAGTAGTAATTTGGTAAAGAAAAAGAGAAAAAAATATCTAGATAAAGAAGTAAATCTATAGATTTTGGATTTGATTTATGCCATAAATTAAGTGCTAACACTCGATTAGACGAAAATGAAAAATGTTATAGATTTTTTTTAAACACCTTGAAATCAGATTAATTGTAATATCATCTTTCTGGTCAATTAAACACCAATTACTAACCTTGCTAAGTCAAAAGACGGGTAAACTTTGATTTTTCTCATCAACAGGGCAAAGTGATTCTTGACATCTTTGCTTTTATAATCAAGAGTCATCGTAATAAATGTGGGTTTTTGTTTTTTCTTTTTTTAACTTGAAATTATATTAGAAATCAACCCAAAGACCGGGAATAATGATTCGAATATAAACCGACTTACACAAAACAAACAATTCAACTTTTTTTATCTAGCTTCGCTCAACCCCATGTTCCTTGGCGCGTTCCGTTATACCAAATCAAGTATCCTTGAATATCAATTACCGTTCTCTATCTTTGACGATGATCACGGGAATGAGAGATTCACCTCGTTTCCTCGGATGTTGGGTTCTTCTCGTGTCGTTCTCCGGAATAGCTAGTTTGTCTAAGTTTGTATCGAAATCATCTGTGAAACGCAATACGAAAAGCGGAGAAAGGATTATGGGACATCACCTGAAATCAGAAGAACACAAGTTGTACATACAATCACTGCTATCGCCATGAACAATGCAAAAAAACGGGTCGAAACCATCGCCACTTTCAAACTTGAAAGCCTCAAAACCTGCAAAAAACAAACCTAGCTACACCACCACACAAATCCAAGCGAATAGATCTGTGGTGGGGATGTGAGGAAAAGCTCAAGCGAGACACCATACGGCCAACAACGCAACCGAGAATCATCACAAACGCTTGAAGTCTTCGAGACCCGAAGAATTTACTCATCAAATGTATAAGCTATAAAAAGTGTATAAACTATCCCCTAGTCATTATTTTTGAAGTGATTTAGACATTTGTCATTACCACATTCAATTATACTAAAAAAATGTGACATGTCATACTATAATGATGACATGTATTATGACTAAATGTGACATAGGCAATTTACTTTTAATGTTGATTTTTATTTTTGGTAATTTTTACAATATGGAAATAACACATATATCAATATTAAAATAAATATATTCAAATACGATATTAAATAATATAATAATAGATATATAAATATTTTTCAAATTTAAGAAACTATTTTATAATTATACAATTTTATTACTAAAAATATTTGTAAGATTATAATTTTTTTAAAAAATATAAACTTTTAATCGTAAAACATTTTCTTATGATATCTAATCTACAAATCTTAGAATTTTTTTTAGTTTATTTGTGATGATTGTAAAATTAGATTTCAGTTTTTTGTTTAAATTATATGAATTATTTTAATATATCTTAACCAAAGTAAATAAATAAAAATCAATCCAAGATTATAATTTAAATATATATATACATATATATATATATATATTCTTAAGTATAATTTAAAAATAAATTAAAATTTAATTTTATTTTAGTTTTATGTTTGACTAAATTAAAAATTATATTAAAATATTACTATGCAAAATAATAAATCTAGACTATTAGCAGAATTTTATTTTTAAATATAAATGAAATTTAAAAAATTTATTATTGTACATTGTGTAAAGAAACACCTAGTAAAATATTTATAAGCTATGAAGCAGTTGGATGATTCTTCACACTTGAAAATCAGTTTCAACCTCTAATAGCAATAAGACCCATTACAAAAGAAGTATCTCCCCATTTTTTAGGACAGAGTATCTTCCTGTTGTAAGTAGAGAAGAGAAGAGAGGAATTGATGTGTATTATTCCATGAGTAATAGGTCATTTATATAGGATTACAATAGCTTGGGAACCAAGTAGAACTTGGGGAATAAGTTAACTTGATAATCAAGTAATCTAAGACTTTCCCTTAATGGACATCACATAATATTCATAACACTTCCCCTTGATGTTCATTATTCGCAACTTCTTTCAAAACGCCGTAGATGTTGCCTCATTAAAAAACCTTACAAGGAAAACCCAGCGGAAAAAACCATAGTTAAGGGAAAAAGAGTGCAGCGCGTAATGACTTCCTCCTCATGTGTATATAAGTCGAATTTTCACCTGAATGAACTTGTAGGATAAGAAAATCGTCATTCTTCTATAGTGCATGAGTCTTCGTATAAATTGATCCATTTTCTTCGATTCTCTTGATTTAAAGACGTTAGGTTAGTGATAGACTTTCAACTTGAAATTATCATAATCCTCTTTTTGATTCTATCATTTGTGTGTTCTTTGTTGCCTCAATAAAACCTTATCATAGAAAAACCTAGTGGGATAAAAACCATGATTAGGAAAAAGAGTACAACCACACATATTATCACATTTCTTCCTCTTGAAGAAAAATCTTCAAGATGTGCATTCTAGTCAAATATATCTCTTTTGGGAATTGAGCTTAAGTAGAACAAAATCTTTATATGTCTTTTGATTTATGGTCCATAAATTTTCTTTTAACGTAGACAACAATCTATTGGTCTATTTGGACTTCAAGCCAAATATCTTTACATACACTTGTCTAATCATTTACGAGTTATTTAGTTCTTATTATAAAGTTACCTTTATGCTTTCTTTATTGTCATATAAAATCACATCTTTCAGTGTCATAAAAATTAGTAACTTTGCTCAAATAAAACATATATGAGCATCTTAATATAAAATCTCCTTAAAGACAATATGGTATTGTCAAGAGTTTTCTTCCAAAATACGCTTTTCTATAACTCTTTAGGAGTTTTGATTATATTTCAAATCAACAAATCTATTGATATATAATCTCTAGATAAATACGAATGATGTATTTATTAACCTCTAATAATTCATATATCCCATAAAACATATTATCGAATAGTTAGAGTTTCCCGGGAACATGATTTGATATCATCAATCCTTCATGGATTTTATCTTTTAGAGATTATCATTTTCTAGTGGGTCATATAAATAAAGTTCTTCCTTTATTGCCAGATTAATATGGAACTTGAAATAGTTTCATCTACCAGATGAGACTATGTCTTTTGCATAATCAATTGCACATATTGATTTTCTTTGGTGGCAAAACTCATTTCTATCCCATTTGTTCTACACCTTTCGGTGTATGGACTACTGTCCAAATACTTCTCTCTTTCACGAGAATTATATCTTTGTTTATTATTTCTTTATGATTTGGCCAATCATTTATTTGTGTACACTTTCAATAGTCTTGTTTCATGATCTCTCTCTCATTCATCATATCAACTGCTACTTTGCATGCATAAATATCATTGACGTTGATTTTCTTAACGGTTCCAATTTATTTCAAACATGAAATAACTTATTGAGACCTCTTCATTTTCTCATGTACCTGAATTTCTTTCAATCATGTTTAACATCTATTCTCAAGATCATTTGAAGATTATATTTCCTCTTGACCAATTATTTATTTATGTTCCTTTTCATTTACGAGATTTTTATCTTTGGAACCAACAATATCTACCACAGCTTCAGGTGTGACTAGCAACTTGATCTTAATTATTCTAGAACATCAGTTCTTATTGGAGCATTTAAAGTTGGTATTGTGAACTTGATCACTCTATTATATGGATCAGTAAATGTGTCTGGCAATGCTTTACTAAGGTCTAATTGAATTATCTTTTTGGAATTTTTGACATTTTCTTTAGTCCGAGGATCAATGATAATTCATATCAACTTATTTACTTTAGCTGTTTATTTTCTCCCCTTTATGTTGGAAATGACTAATTTACTTTTAGCATTCATATCAAGCTTACTTATATTCTTCAGGGATGCTCATGCGAATTCATTAAGTATATTTCCAACCTCATTTGAAAATTCATCTTAATTAAAGCTCTGTGATGGAGCAACTGAGATGTATATCGCACATCCAACATTCTTAGATGAAATGGTTGGTTTCTGAGCCCAATACCAATGTGGGGATAACTAATGATTTCTTATTGGCTTGATGCAAACTAGTGTTGCTCAAAATGTTTAGCACTTATCCCAGTGAATTTTCCATAATCGTCAAAGACTTTAGAGTGAATTCAAATATTATAAAGATGCATGGTAGGTGATCAGCCCACGAACATCTTATTTATTTATGCCAATAACTTCCTTTGGCTAGTGAAAACCGTATTACTCTTTTATCTTGAGCAAGCAACATATGTCAAATCATTTCAATGATTCTTCTGCGTTCTTCAATGACTATTCACATAAATCTTAAAATATTTTTTCGCATCATTACTGAACCAAAATGGTCTAAATGGTTCATGTCAAGTATTTTGTAAACTTCTGGTTTGCTATATATTTATCTCCATTATACTAATCTTTGTGTAGTACAATATATAAAAGGATGTATACACTTCTAAATTACTTTTAGAGCCTTAAGAATACTTGTGATTGAAATGAATTAAACATTTCCTTTCCTTACTGTCTCAGAATTATTTGTCTCAAAATTTCACGGACTTACTTTAAAAAAGATTCATCAATCTCAGTTTAGTTAGAAAATCTTCTAGATGGTTTCACTTATTATAAAATATGAGATTCTCAGTTTAGTTAGAAAATCTTCTAGATGTGTCACTTATTATAAAATATGAGATTCTCTAACTCTTCCCCTCAAGATGATAACACTACAAGTTTATCAATCTTGAATGAATCTCATTTTTGAATCAATAATATATCTTTTGGGTAATGTATTCTTTCTTAGATCCTTATAACTTTTGAGACTTATAAGAATATAATACAATACGGCTTTATTATATGCAGAAATATTATGTACTCTTCTGGAGCATTCATATATATATATATATATATATATATTATATATATATATATATTATATATATATATCATATATATATATCCTTGTTTGTACTCACAATAATTTCTTCATCTTTAGATCATTGAATCATATTTTTTCTTTATTATCATCTTTATTTTCTCAACTTCAAGTGAGAATATGAGTTATAAAAAGAAACTCTTTGGTCTTTACCTTGATCATAACCATATATATCCACATTCACGTCTACAATCACTTTTACTTTTATTTATTGACCATTCCTATTTGTGTGAATTTTATTTCTCAGTATAAAATGTAATATTCTCTTCAAGAGAATAGATCTAATCCAGTAGACGTGATTTATCATCTTACATCAACAACTCATTGTTTTTCTTAGTCTCAAGGAGACAAGATGTAGCTATAAGCTTCTTTAATCTTTCTGTTTCAAGCATATGTCTGTTGGACAACATTGTTTGTGTGATAATATGTATTCTTTAATATCTTTGCATCATATTCTATTCAGAAAAATTTTACTTTTAAACTTAGCATCCAACATAGTTGGGCTTTATTTACAGACTTCAGGTTTTGTAATCCTTAGATGCAAAATACATAATGGGCTTTAGGTAATCACATTCATGTGATTATAGCTTTCTTTGGATTGTTCTCCAAAACTTATGTAGAATAGTAAAACTAAAACAAAACAAAAAATTTACAGCCGCAAAACTAAAAACATTTGTAACTTCTAAAATATTACTCCATTAACATGCAGCAGTATCATCGGTAAGTTGATACAATATGCTTTGAAACATTAACCATTAAACTAAAAGCAGTCAAATGAAAGAAAGTCATTAATATACAGTCGTAAACTTTAACTATGCAGAGCAATGACTAATTCAAATTGTGTGATGCAGCCGCAATCGTAATGAAAAATACTAATTATGACTATGACATGTGTAGGTTTATGAATGAATGAAACAGTAACAATAATTAATGAAACAATAAGAATATATACTAACGTAGTGACATCAGCTAACAAAATATGATTCAACGCATATGTTTAATAAAGGAAACACATAGGAGTATAAACTATCATAAGACTGAGCATTAGCTTATCAACGTCGATAAGATCTCTTTTCAATTGAATGATTTCTTTTCTTGAAACAAGGGTAAATCAATATTGTCAACTAAATCTCATAAGCTCATACCGTGTATGAATCCATTCTTACAAACCATGAATTGATAATAAGCATGATTTGAAGAAGGATTTGATATACACTAAAATATAACATAATAAAAATCTATACCTATTAGCTCAAGATCGCTAAAGCTTCGTGATCATGAGACAATGAAGATCACCCACAAATAACACATATTGCCGACGTGAAAACATCTTTTGGCTAGGGTTTTAGATTCGGCTCAGAGATTAGGGTTTTAACTCTAGCGGTTAGAGACTCGTTCTGATAACGTGTTGTAAGTAGAGAAGAGAAGAGAAGAATTGGTGTGTATTATTCCATGAGTAATAGGTCCTTTATATAGGATTACAATAACTTGGGACCAAGTAGAAATTGGGGAACAAGTAAACTTGATAATCAAGTAAATCTAAAACTTCCTTAATGGACATCACATAATATTCATAACACTTCCTAAATTTTCCATCTATTAAGAAAAAAAGAGTTAGAGAATAGTCTGTGTTCGGAGAGAGCCAAAAAAAATAATGAGAGACTCTTCCTACAACTGTTTCTAATTAATTGGTTGATTGCCAACACTTGTTACATTTTTACTGTCAGATATTTTAAATGTTAAAATATTTTTTTAACTGGTAATGATGACCTAAAATTTGATGAAATTCTTGAAACCGAAGAAATATATATCCATCAACAATGGAAACTTTCTAATGTCTTTTAAACAACAACCTCGTTCCATAGCCTAAAAGCCTCTCACTTATGTTTCAGGTACATCTTTTTTTAAATATATATTAAATTAATTCAAAAGAAAATATCTTTTTACATCTTATGTAACCTTTTTTGAAAAACAAATCATCTAACCTCAATAACATAGAACATCGTTATTTCATGGCAAACCATATAGATTATGCTTCAGCGAGTAAATTTCTCTACAGCCGGAATTTTAAGCATTTGTTTCGGACTTGTCGACCCACATGTTTTGCAAGAGATGCAGCACTTGAAGTCATGTTTGTTAGTAATTTTTTATAGCAGACCACCAGTAGTGTCCATAATGAGATCCATTGACTGTTTCAGATGCATCAATGTTTATCAATGCACTTTACGTGTTTATGTACAATAACTTATATGAAAAGCCTGAGGCGGAAATGAAAATATGACTCGTAAGCTTAGGAAACTGAAGAAAGAAAAAAGAACTACAAAGAATATAGGATCATAGATGGTAACGATTGATCTTGTTTTAGAAAGACCTTATATGTCTTGTGTGAGTGTATCCGATTGGCACACAAACTATGAGTCCCTGGAACTGGTGAATTCTATAGGACATGAATTTAGGGATTTAGTAATGACTAATGTACAATGGACCTTAGTCTCAAAGAGTGAGTGAATATTGTATTACTTCCGAATTTAGGTTGGACTTTGAGTAGTGTATAAAGGATTTAGACTAATCCAATTTTACCGACTGGTTTTTAAGTAGGAAGCTCGCTAAACTTAATCTAGTATCAGATCCATAACATGGCCCATAAGTAGCATGGACCCGAGAGTGATAGTATATCAAGATTAATAGCTAGTTTCATGTTTCTCTCAGCAGAAGAAAAAGCATTAGCATAGGAAATACATGTTAATATAGCCATTGGAGAAGCTCAAGCTTTGCATGCATCCAATTTATCAAGAACATACCACTATTTCGAGAATTTTGGAATGTGTAACATTATGTTTAATGAGGTAATTATTTATTTCCATATTTATTCTAATTCTTCTTTTTTTTTGTTTGTTTATGATCGTGTTATTTTCCTACAAAAACTATCATATAGCATCAGATATCCACCAAACTATGATCTCGTGTTAGATCCCCTTAAATCAAAAAGTTACAAACTTATTTCTCCCCGAATCGATAGTTCGAAACTTAATTACACATACACTATAATTTTATTGGTTTATTGTTAACCATATAATTTAAACTAATTAAACAAGGTAATAATTCAATTTTTATTCAGAAAAAGAAATGCTCATGCACTATTCAAACTCCACACTATCAATCAAAAAAAACCTTTTGAAAATTTCATATTTTTGAGAGATCTGAAAACTTACTTTTGAGAGATCTGCATGGGTCTCAGATTCTTGGGTTCTCCTTTCTTTTCTTTCTATTCTCTGATGTTTACCTAGTCCATCTGTAGTCTTTTGGTGAGGTTGTCCTCTATTCAGGCAGTAGTAGTTATGGTGGAGGTCGGTGTCTAGTTTAGGGATCGATGAACTTTTGCTCTCCGGCGTGCGGCTTCATCGTGAGAAAATGAGGCTTAGAGCTAGGTTTTACACAAGCATATGAGAATTATTGGCTTCTTGCTCTTCTGAGTTTGGTTGGCCCATTTGGGATTGTTATTGGCTTTCCTAATTCTTGTTCTGAATTTTTTTAGTGAAAACCTTTTATGAAAGCACCGTCGCCTAGTGGTCAAGGTATAAGGAAACCAGGTATGAGCTCCCGGAGGATGCAATTTCTTGCAAATTATAAGATGTAAGTTTATTGAAGGTTCCAGAGTGCTGAAGGCAGAGCCGTTATTTGTGATTGTGTTCTCCGGAGGGAGACTGTCCATCGAGGATGTCGTACATGCAGAATCGTCCGTCGATCTGAGTGTTACGGAGAGAGTTTTCGCCGTGAAATTATCGTGAATATTCATCAATATCAATTACATATAGTTAATATCACTTGTAATATAGATTATATAATGATGTATCAATGTTTTAAAAAAAATGAAAACACTTTTTCAAAAAAAAATAATAATACATATGTTCGATTGCAAATTTATTTATTTTTCATCAATCAAAGTATTTAGAAGATGCATGTCGACTCATAGGAGTATTTGAATACGATTTTTCATTGTCAAGACAGTTGTGTAATGTATATATGTAGGTGGTCTGGATGCGAAGTCAGATGTTTTAACATTTGTTGTGATATTCTTACTTGACCTTCTAACTGGTTTGAAAGATACAGTACTCACTACTAAATGAGAGAAGCAAAATCATAGGTATAAAGCCATATTTATTGTCCCATGACATAACACCTAGAAATGATTACCCAGTGCAGAAAGGGACAGAGTCATCAGATGATGCACCAAGTGGGAACATGAATAAACGACCATCGATGCACTATCGTGGAAACCTTGCATTATATTGAGAAGACAAAGGATTAATGTGTTCTTGTTTCTGATATCTGACTTCAGACTGTTAGGAGTTTATCGAATTAAACTTTTTGGGAAAAAAAGTCGATTAGTGCCTAAACTAGATTCATTTTGTCTAATAAATACTCAACTATTTTACTGTGTGAATTTGTACCTAATCTGTTAAAATTTTAAATTTAGTATCTGAACTTATAAAGAAATGATTTTTACGTACATGCGACTGTCAATATGTCGGTAACGTGTTGAAGTGGACCGGTTTTTTGATGAGTTGACTTCTTTTAAATTAAAGATCGTCGTGTTTTAAAAAAAAAACGGGAGGCAGCCTTGGTTCACCTAAGAGAAGCCAACTTATTTTAAATTAAAGGTTTGTCCCTATTTTTCATTCTTTTTAAAAAACAGTGTCGCCTAAGAGAAGCCAACTTATCAAGAACTCGGTTCATCTTAGCATATTACTGAAACGTCGGCAGTCTTTCAAGTACCAAATTCAAATTTATTAAATCAGATACAATCACATAGTGAAATCGTTTAGGTATTGATTAGACAGTATCACCCTAGTTCATGTATTAATCAGTCATTTTACTTATACCATGTTGGGTATAAGAGAGAAGGGTTAGAAGATTATTTAAACCCAACACCTTCTAGTTAACACAACAAAAAAAGTAAATTTTCAACCAACCATTGTGCATATAAATCTACCAACATTTAGCATTTGCTTAATCCCACTTAGTGTTACAAAACACCTGACTATTGAAATTCGCAGAGAGACAACAAACCATTCGTAGTGAGATAAACAAGAAAATAAATAGTTCAAGATTTCATAGTTTTAATAGATATGAACATAAACAAGGAACAAAGGCAAAATGCTTGCCCTCAAGAGTCTTTTAGGTCAAATCCTACACCCAATCCAAACAGAGAATAATATCCGAAATCCATGTTAGGGAAAGAAATCATGGACGATTTTGTTCTTAATCATATATTATTCAATAAACACTAATACTAACAAAGAATTGATTAGTAAATAGAATATTACTCCAAGAGCTTGCTGCTTTAAGATCCATTGTTTTGCCTTTTGTTGAAGAAAACATCAGAGAATACATGAAGGAGCTGTCCAGCAAGGCTGCTTGGATCATCTTTAGAGTCTACACAAATATGCTCACAACAGAGAGCTTGCTGCTTTAAGATCCATTGTTTTGCCTTTTGTTGGAGACAACATCAGAGAATACATGAAGAAGCTGCTCAGCAAGGCTGCTTGGATCATCTTCTAGAGTCTGCACAAATGTGCTCACAACAGATTGCTCTTGAGTAGTTGAACTCAAGCCGAACCATGTCAAGAACCTGATCCTGAATGTTTTATCAATGTGGCCTTCACGCTCCAGCCACCTAACCACCTTCATGCATTTCTCAATAGTGTCATCAATCGGCGAACTGTCACACTCGTTGTTCTCTGATTCGTGACTGTTTGAATCTGCTTTCCTCTTCCTGGTCATGAGGAAATCAAACTCGGGATCATCACCGCTTCCATCTGATTTCACCAAGCAATTGTGGTTCTTCTGTGTACCGTTAGACACTGTATCATCATCATCATCATCATTATGATTACCATTAGCATTACCAACATCAGCCTCAACTAGTGAATCCAATGGCACTCCATTGTCTTCACCTCCAGAAGAATCAGGTTGAGTGAACTCCTCATTCAAGTCTGGTACTGAAACTACATTTAGATCAAACCCAAGTGGTCGTCGAGGTCGCAGTTCTTCCTCTGGTTCACTGCTTTTATCAGTATCTACGTCGTAAAACGAGTCAAGCAAGCCATCCTCCTGAGCTTCAGCCAATTCCACATACTTTCCAAGTTGCCGGATCTGGAATCCCGTGGAAATGCTACTTTTCTCCTCTCGATCAGAAGCCTGATCATTTCCTACCAAATCAATTCTCCTCTTTGTCCTACCCTCCACAGAGTTATCATGACTCTTGTGCAATATCTCAACGCTCTTTGTAACACATCTAGCGTTAGAGTGAGCTATAACACCAGCTCTTGTGTGAGATACAACGCGGAACATGTACTCCGTGCAAGGCTTAAGGTTAGCTAACAATATCCTCCTCTCTTTTCTACCGAAATTAATAAACTGATCATCATAAGCCGTATCTCCTTTCTTGAACACCCATAAACTATAACCCATCACATCAGATTCTTCGGCACTAGGAAGCTCAATCAGACGAAGAGTCACTCTTGTAGAAGCAATATCTTCAAAATGAAACCTGCATGCAGCAGGAATTGCATCTGCAAAACAAAACTTATATAATCATTCCCCCATTTAAGCAAATATAGACCGAAGATGTCTTCAAATTCAAACCTCTGGTTACGTTGGCTGACCAATCCTCAGCCATTTTGATAGCAGAAGCGCAGAGCTCTTGCACCTCACTCGCAACAGGAAGCCGACTAACAATGCCACGGTCAGTTCTCGCAGAAGGCCCATCAAGAGGACCAACTTCATCTTCCAACATAGACTTAGCAGCTTTAACAACCTCATGTAACTTAGATAACCGACAAGTCCCATCAAGAAGTCTGTAACTCAACTCTATCCTGTAACAAAGAACATCTCTCCGTCGCGCATCCTTTGCTGCCACAAGCTGCTTCTTCCAACATCTTCATAAAAGAAAACAACACATCAGAGACTCTAACATCAAACTAAGTCTCCTCAAAAGAAGGAAACTTACCCAAGAATCTCAGAAACTTTGCCGCAAGAGTAGCAACAGAAACACCCATCAAGCTTCATCACGTTCGGAATACTAGTAACCCCAACCTTGTCTTCACGAAACGCACACTCGACATGGCAAGACAAGCCACAAAACTCGACGTCGTTTGGTTTCTCGGACTCACAAACTAACCAGAGGCTTGGATCTTTGTTCTCATCGAAAGAATGGCACACGCAACAAGAACATCTCTTGCAAAAGGAATCACCTTTAGGCACGTTAGCCCTGCAAGACGCGTTCTTGCAGATCCATGAATTCGAAATTACACCATCGTCTTCTTGTTGCTGCTTCTTGTTAGCGTCGTGCTTCTTGCTTGACTTGTTGTGGTTCTTGCGGGACTGCGAGATCTTCGATTTCGTATCCATTTTTGAGAAACTGAAAGCGTTTCTTAGCTCTTTTCACATGATCGCGTAGGATTTTGGAGACATGTTCCGGCGATTAGGCGACGGCCTGAGAATGAGATTGCCACGGCGGCTCAATTTGGAAAGAAAGAGATGGAGTTCCGGATTCTAGGGCACACTTTCTAATTTTAATTCCTTTTTTCAAGATATTTCTAATAATTATCATATTGGGCTTTCGGGCCTCTGTTCCGTAATAATAATTTGTTGTAATGACCATGTCACAATACATTGATTCTCTTGCAAAACTTATAATCTTCAAGTAATAAAGTCTAATAAAACACATGTTCGATTCTCACTCGAAAGGATCGGTTCTCCAAATGAGATATACAGAATCATGCTCATAACTTCCTAATCATTCAAAAAACACACCATTGAATGAATACATTAAGGTGGCTTTTGAAATTGAATATCACAGTTTGATTTAGATGACGAAAGAAGAATCAAAATTGATATTTATAGTACGGATGGTATCAGAACATGGACACATTGGAAAATATTATTTTAAGTTATGTAATATATATTTGAAGTTTATAAAAAATGATAAACCAAACAAATAGATAAACTCTATTTGTAACTACTTATAAAAAGCAGAATAACATAATCTAGTCCATTACCAAAAATATTATTGT
Organism: Moricandia arvensis; assembly: GCA_905132765.1. Classification (NCBI taxonomy): domain Eukaryota; kingdom Viridiplantae; phylum Streptophyta; class Magnoliopsida; order Brassicales; family Brassicaceae; genus Moricandia; species Moricandia arvensis. Next base: position 37,413 of record CAJHQP010004561.1, on the reverse strand, counting down.
AGGTTATATGTAACATATTTTGGAGTACTATTAGAAAAGTGATAGTGTATACACACATACTTAATTTCCAACGTGTTATATTAAGCTTTTAGGTGTTTCTGCCGATTATTTTCTTATTAAAATTTTAAAATACATACTATGTTAGCATAGTTTTCAGTAGCCATCATAATTATTTAGTGGTAGTATTCATCATGATAATTCAGTAGTTTTTCGATAGTTAAAACAGATTTTAAAGACTAAGGAGAGCTTTAAAAACGAATGTAGCACATTGAATATGATGAGAAAAGAAAAATTGTCTTAGAATCCATATTTCTAAGAAAAAATTATACTTTAAGTCTCACTATAAACTGATAGCCAAACGCATAGCTGAACTTTATTTCAGATTGATTACAAAAAAAGTATATAATATAGAACATTAGATTCTATCATCGTTGTCCAAAAAAAAAGATTCTATCATCAACAATATTGTTTTAGGTCATATGCGATACATTTTCGAGTTCCTACCGAAAGTGATTTTAACAATACATAATTAATATCTATTTAAAGTCGAATAAAAAGGAAAATAAAAAATTAATCTACTATTTATACATCACAATTCATACCAGAGTAGGAACCTAAATCTATAGTTCCACGATCTCAACTCATTGTTATTTTCATCTCTATAATAGCGTTTAGAGGTTAAATTACTCCAACACACTTATATTTTTTCCTCTATAATGGAAATCTCTATTTTTTCCTTTGTTTATAGAGGAATAAATAGCATTCATCTATTTTTTACTTTATATTTGAAGATTGCTATTTAAAAAAAATACATCAGAGCATATCTCATTTTTATTATAGAATTCTTCTATTTTAGAAGTAAATTAAAAATAGCAAAATAGATTGGAGATGGTCTAAGATGTATATTGTGTTCCTGGCCAAAATACAATTTCCAACATTGTATTGATTTCCGCTATCAAGTATTTATGCCAATATTAATTACTTTTTTCTAGAGAAAAATAGCATTGTCGAACCAGAGTTAGACATGGATCCTTATCCATGGATAATTTGGTATATTTAGAAGGTTCGGAACGATAAACGCTTTTGAAGAATTGACATGGACCCTTTGGAGCTAGTCTTGATATGCAGAAAGTGACTGTTAAGCTTGGTTCAATGCAAATGAGATGGTAACCCCTACCCGAGATGAGCAGGTTGTTGAGGAATCTCAAGTCATAATCAACTGGATAATATATGTATGGTGGATGGTTCATGGACTTCCACAGCACAATTCAATGTTTGTGGATGAATTTGGATGGATAGCTTGGAAAGATTCAATTTATGGGGAAACATAACTTAAGACTGCAAGAAACTGCTTTACATTCAAAATTGGAAGCACTATGATGAACAATGGAGAGTATGCTTCAACACTCGTCATGTCAGAGCTTCGGGACAGATTGCAAAGATCTCATAGCTTGGCCAAGATTTGCAACATAGCTGAAGGCAATAAAGATGATAATGATATGTTTTATGGACTTCAAGATATCTTATATCTCGAGAGCGCAAAATGGAATTTCTTACTTTCTAGCTAGGATTGTAAGGTTTTTTTTATCGTGAGCTTTGTCACATTGGTTATTCTATTCCGGTATGGTTATCCATGTCACCTCAAGTTTGAGTAATATAATAGTTGTTCGTCGTAAAAAAATCAGTTTATTATACATATAGTTAGGTGGTTGCCCGCGAAATCATGGATACAAATAAGTTTTAGATTCTAATATAATAGTTGTTATGATTTTGAAATGTTATAATATATTTTTAAATTTAATGTGAATTTTATTTGTTATATATTTTCTAAATATACATATTAATACTATTTGTTTATTTTTATTGCTTTATAACTTTTAAAAATATGAAATATGGCTTTTGTAATATTTTATTAGAATTTTACCAACAATTATAGTAGAATTGTTAATGTATATTCCAATGTCATTTCCAACAAGTAATGTATGTGCTTTCAATTACTAAATGTCTTTCAATTAATACTACATTACGTTTATATATCTACTAATATTTGCTAAAAATGATATATATACGATAACACAAACAATATTTTAAAAAAGAAGAAGATATGTACATGCTAATATTTCCTGAAATCACAGAATAATTCATAGACTAATATGATTTAGAGTAATTTACTGTGAATTATTTAACGTCAAACATGCAATATATTGTTATAAATAACAAACAATTTCAGCTATTAGAATGTTCATAAGATATTATGAACAAGTATCTACTAAATAATTAGGATAAACAAAAACAGTTAGATACACCATAAATTTAATTGATATGATTTGTAAATCAAGTCTATATGATTATTCACATTTTTCTATATCATTATCTATAACATATACAAATAACAAAAATTGTCACCTACTAATCTAATTTATTTTAATCATCTATATAACATGCATTTTTTAAAAATATATTCTAAAAAGATTATTGTTAAATACATATGAAACGATTTATCTGTTTAACAGTTGATATAGATTTTTACAGGTTTTTTGATGATTTTTTTTCAATTATTATCTTTATATCTAAAATTGGTTTAACATTTTACTTCAAAATTAAATTATAGTACATGTTTTTTGTATATCATTTTCTATGCAATACACAGCTAACAAAAATTACTAATAACTAATTTTTTTTAATTATCTATATAACATACAAAGAAGATTTGTTTAATCTATTGTTTCTTAAATAATTCCTTTTAAAATATGTAATAATTTACCATGGCAAAATTTCCTGAAACCAAAAATAATTTCATCAGATAATATGGTTTAAAGTAATTTACTATATGAATTGTTTAACGCTAACATGTAAGAATTTGATATAGATAACCAAACCATTCCGACTAGTAGAAAATTCAAAGACATTATGAACAATTTTCAATTAAATAATTTGGATAAATTAAAATAGTTAGATAGACAACATATATCTAATTGTTATGGTTTGTAGGTTAAGTTTACATGATTATTCTTATTTTGTGTATCATTATCTATGCAAAAAAAATGTTAACTACTAATTTTAATTTATCAAATATAACATGCAAAAAAAATTAACAAAATTTTAAAAATTTTAGTTTTAAATTTGTATAAGATAAATGATCCGCAAGTTCTTTTGATGGAATAGATAATCTCAATTGTTTTTTATATCTGAAATTAGGTTTACATTTTACTTTAAAATTATATATACACTTTCTGTGTGTCATTTTCTATACAATACGCAACTAACAAAATATATTAATTACTAAATTTATTTTATTTATTTTATTTATCTATATAAAATACAAGCGAAACATTTTAAAACTCTTTTTTCATAAATAATTCCTTTTGAAATGTAAAATATTTACCATTATTTGAAGTATTGAATTTATAGTTTTGTTAATGGAAATTTAAATATGTTTCTTATCTAGAACTACATTTATTTTTACTTATATTCTATTATATTTAATTTTGTATATTATTATCTTTACAATACATAAGAAATAAAAATTAATAAGCACTAATTGTGTATTTATCTTTATTATCATCTATATAATATGCAAGAGAGATTTTTTAATCTCTATTTTCTTAAAAAGATAAATCTCTATTTTCTTAAAAATATATTTTTAAATGCATAAAAGAATTTGCGAACCAAACTCGAGTATTGATGACACAATTTCCTTAAATACATATTTGTGGTAACCATTATAGGTAAGTATGATTTGTGGGCTTATTGATGTAAGTTTGGTTTTTGGTTTAGTTTTTAGATGAATTAAATAAATTCAAATTAAAAAACATCTATCAGTCAAATTAAAACAATTAATTAAAAGCTCTTTTATGACAATCATGTCAACATAAATCACTTAATATGTATGTATGATGATGTTCAGTTTTGTTTTCTTAGAATAGCAAGTCTATATAGACTAGAGATTGTGGGGATAGAGCTTCTATCTCTCTCTATGGAACAGAGATATTTTTTTACAACAAAACATAAACTTCAGCTCAGTTTAGACGTAGCATAAGAAACTAAACCAAGTTTCCCCTTCAGAAGTTAATTTATCTAACTGAAGTTATAATTCAGCACTGTTGAGTAGGAGTATTAGCGTCAGATTCACTCATCATGTCTCATGGTCCATCCCAGAAGCCAAAGTAGACGATTGACTGATAGAGGAAGATGACTCTCATAGACAACGAGGTGATTTCTAGGAAATTGAATAAGAAGTGATGTTATTATTGGAAGTCAAGAAACAAAATTTTTGACGAAAAGGCAGACCAAAAGAAGAGCATGAAAAAAAAAAACCTCAGAAACTGTCTGTATAGTTGTAAAGCAATTTGTTCGTTTTTAGATTATTAATGGATATTGACATTGTAATTCATGAAATGATGTAAATACTTTGGTTGGCCTGAATATTTTTGTTAAGTGAATGCCTCGGAAAAAAAACTGTCAGTTCATTTTTTTTATAGTATATTAGGTGGTTGTCCACCAATTCATAGATACAAATATTTTTTACATTTTTAAAAAATATTATATTTGTTACATTTTTGACATGCTATAATGTCTTTTTTTTTTAAATTGAATGTAAATTTTGTTTTAGATATAATCTAAATAAATAAATTTATATATTTTGCAGATCTAAATTATTTTATAACTTCTAAAATATAAAATATGATTGTTATAAAATTTTATTAGAGGTGATATCTAGGAAATTGAATAAGAAGTGATGTTATTATTGGAAGCCAGAAACGGATTTTTTGACGAAAAGGCAGACCAAAAGAAGAGAATGAAAAAAAAAGGAAATTGCATCCTATAGCCATCAAAAATATTATAATTCACTACATAACCAAAAGCTCTACAATTCACATATACTACATATATTTTCTATATAATTCCCCTTTTAGCCTCTCACTCAACCGGTGCAACCTGCAGATAAATAAATTAATTAATAATTACACAAGGTTGAAAAAGTTACGTGTAGTCCTCGTTAATCACATAACTTCCCTTAACTTCTTCTTCGTAACTTTCCAAGAAGGTGAAAAGTTGAGGCCAATATTCGCCACCATAAAATTCCTGCTGCTACCAAGGCTTAGATTTCCTTTACATCACCGGTTGAAATTGGGGAAGGTGGCTGGTTTCATTGAGGGAGACTGCGATCGATAGCTTCTTTAGCGACATTTTGTTGAGAAGAAGATAATTTTTGAAAGCTGCGTTGGTGATGAAAAAGAGAGGCGGCATCCTGAGTGAATGATTGACGGTGCAGAGCGGTAAATATGTGGAACATGTCATAAAAAGAAGAGATGATGACTCGTCTACTTTATATGATGGTGAAGAATCATGATTGTGGACCAGTAAATGTGTATCATCATGTCTGCAGAAGATGAAGAGGTGGAGAAGATGAAGTCGTTGACTATACTATGTATAGACTCTCTATACTATTTTATAGATGGTCCATACTAATATCAATTGCTATTTACTTGCTAAAATTTGATCAAAGAAAATGATTATTTGTTGTATTTTACATTATACATAAGATGAATGACATGTGTGGCACCGTATCTAAGATCTCACTAACAGTGATGCAACAAACATAGAATCATATACACATAAAGTGGAAGTAACTGGTGTTACTATTCCACTGACAGATTTTTGTTCTATTCTACATCGACATATTATGTAATGCTATATATTCTATTAGTATACTATTTTATCATGTTCTATTTCATTTGACGGTTACTAAAAGTGCTATATTTTGTTTAGAAATATAGTTGTAATTTTTCTCAAGTTCTAACTATCGTTATATGTTTTTAAACCTATAACAATCGTATTATGATCTATATTGTATAGTTTAATATTGCATAATATAATTCAATATTTGATAATATTATGTACTTTTCAGATTTTGATATTTGGGTTTAGGGTTTATATTTGGATTAAGGTTTAGTGATTAGAGTTTAGGGTTTAATATTTAGAAGGTGAGGGGATATGGTTTGATTCAACATTAACTTCTTCCATGCAATCATAGACATTTCACAATCTTACCAATATGTACTATGTTATTTATTTTGTTCCATTCTATTTGGGTTTAATGTTTATATTTGGGTTTAGAGTTTATATTTGGGTTAGGGTTTAGTGATTAGAGTTTAGGGTCTAGTATTTAGAAGGTGGGAGGTTGTGGTAAACATTAACTTCTTCCATGCAATCATATAAATTTCATAATTTCACCAATATATATTATGCTATTTATTTTATTCCATTATATTTGGGTTTAGGGTTTATATTTAGGTTTATGGTTTATATTTAGGTTTATGGTTTACTAATTAGAGTTTAGGGTTTAGTATTTAGAGGTTGAGATGAAATTGAGATAAAGTTTAGTATCTAGGGATTGAAGTTGAGATATGTTTAATATTTATAGGTTGTAGGTGAGGTTATAATTCTATACTACTTCAGTGATATGGAATAACACTCGGTACATATGTATCTTCTCAGCATTAATTTCTTTCACGTTATTCACTTTTTTGTTGTCTTCTTATTCCTTCTTATCAGAATAGAGTGACCGAAATACACAACATATTGAAAATGATTCTATTTTTGGCCACTAAAAACAGTAATCTTGTATGACATGACCCTCTTCTCTTTCATAAGTTATGAACAAGAAACATAAATCATGGACCAGATAATTTGGTGTCGACGTCGTGTCGACGTCATCACTTTATCTTTTGTCACCTGTAACTTGTTCCAAGAAGGGGTATAACCGGACGAGTTTGACGTTAAATGTTAATTGATGAATTACGTCAAAATCAATGCTATTCCCTTAATTACACTTGAGATTTTAGTCATTTGGCAAATTCTCCCGAAAAAAACCTAAGAAACTGTCTGTATAGTTTTCAAGAAATTTGTTCGTTTTTAGGTTATTAATGGATATTGACATCGTAATTCATGAAATTATGTAAATACTTTGATTGGCCAGAATAGTTTTGTTTAAGTGGATGCCTAGAAAAAAAAACTGTCAATTACTTTTATAGTATACTAGGTGGTTGCCTGCCAATTCGCAGATATAAATATTTTAAAATTTTAATATAATATTATATTTATTACATTTTTGACATGACATAATATATTTTTATTTTTAAACTGAATGTAATTTTTTAGATATTTCTATATAAATAAATTTTTATATTTAATAATTTATAAATTTTATAATATAAAGTATGATTAATAGTATTTATTGGATTTTATCAACAATTATAGGTACAATAATTAATGTATACTCCAGATTTCATTTCTGAATAACTACCGTATGTAATTTTTATTTATGAATGTCATTCAACTAATATTACATTACATTTGTATTTCCAATAATACTTTTTTAAATATATACTATAGCACAAATAATATTTTCTAAAGATGGCATGTACATGATAATAATTTTTGAACCATAAAATAATTTCATCGGCTAATATAACTGAAATATTTCACCATGCAAAAATACAAATTTTTTGATATAAATGACCAAACAATCTCAGCTAGTAGAATGTTTAAAGATATTATGAAAATTTTTGTGTTAAATATTTCGGATAAATGAAAACAGTTAGATATACCACATATACATAATTGATAAGGTCTGTAAGTCAAGTCTAAATGATTATTTTTATTTTATTTATAATTATATATAAGATGCAAAAAATAACAAAATCAGCTAGCTCATAATTTTTTTTATTATATAGTTATGTATATAACATGTGAAAAAAGTTTTTTAAAGTTTTCTTAATAGATTATTTATATATATATATATAACAGTATATTCAATACAGTCTCTATTGCTTTTTACATGTTTGTTAATGAAAAAATAACTTCATTTTGTTTTTATAAAATCTAAAATTATTTAATATGTAATTTAAAAATAAATAATATATACATGTTTTGTATATCAATGTTTATGCAATACACAAGTAACGAAAATTATTAATTACTAATTTTATTTTATTTTTAATTATATATATAATATACAAGAATTTTATTTAAATCTCTTTTACAGTAATATACAATAATTTAAATTTAAATTTGAAAAAATTCCCAGCTTTTACAGTAAATATTGAATTTATTTGTTAATGATAAGTCTTAAATATGTTTATCTAAAATTACATTTATTTTTAATTTAAATTATATTATATTATATTATATATAAGTTGTATATTATTATCTATGTAATACATAAGTAACAAAATTACTAATCACTAATTGTATTTTTATTATTATCTATAAAATATGCAAAAAGTATTATTAAATCTCTCTTTTCTTAAAACATTTATTTTCTTAAATAAAAAAACATTTATGATACATATCCAAACATTGATGACACAATTTTCTTAAATACATATTCATGATAATCATTATTGGTAAGTATGATTTTTTAGTACAAATGTAAGTTTGTTCTTGATTTAATTTTTTAAAGTAAATTAAATAAATAAATAAAATCAACAACCACTCAAACTAAAATAATTAATTGGAGAGTTTTCCAATGAATAACACATAAGCATAAATCATTTAAGTGAATTATTAACTAATATATAGGAGGATATATAATTTTCAGTAGTCATCATAATTGTTTGGTCGGCTTCGATGGTTAGAATTTGTTTTTAATGAATTCGCATTATAAATCGATAAGAACCACCATGAAATCAAATATTGAGAAGGGTTTCAAAACTGATTGTAGCAGCTGGATTTTAAAACGAAAGAAAAACTCTTAGATATCACATTTCAACATAGTATATTCAGTATCAGAATATGGAAACATCATAATCTAGGGGAAATTATAATTCTACCACAAGTTTAATACCACTTTGCAAAATTTACCTTTAATGAATGACAATTTTTAAAAATACCTTATTTTTTTTGATAAAAATAGACTTAATTAATTTTTTAAATATTTATAAAAAATTAGAAACTCAACCTCACCCATTTAACACTAAACCCTAAACAATAATCACTAAAGTGTAAACTCAAATGTTAATATATTTTTGATAATGTGTAATTTTTTAAAATGGTACTTAACTTATGCTATTCTTGGCAATTTCTCCATAATCTATTACCATTTAAAAAAACTTATGTATTATATTTTGGGGTTCATCAAAAATGATAGCCAAACGCATAATCCAACTCTACATGAAAATATTTTTTTTTAAAAAGAAAACATAATATATAAACCTATCATCATAATATTATTTAGACAATATGTGTCACATCTGGGAGTTTCTTAAGATATGTGGTAGTATATACGTACTTTCTCCGTCTCGAAAAATATATGCATATGAAAAACATGTGTTTCAAATTTTTTTTTCCAGTGAATTCGTTAATGGAAAATTATAAACTTAAAAAACATAATTATGTCTATTTAACTTTTATTGGGTAAAAATTATGAAAAATAACTATTACAAAAATAGTGCTTTGATATTCAATCAAAATTGAATTTGTGTGAAAATTTAAAACATATATATTTTGAAACAGATAAGAGGATTTTAATGAATTATGTTTTTGAAGTTTAGAATTTTTTAATTAATTAGCATTATAAATCGATAAGAAAACCACCATGAAATCAAATATTGAGAAGGGTTTCAAAACCGAATGTAGCAGCTTGATTTTAAAACGAAAGAAAAACTCTCAGATGTCACATTTCAACATAGTATATTCGGTATCAGAATATAGAAACATCATAATCTATTACCATTTAAAAAAACTTATGTATTATATTTTGGAGTTCATCAAAAATGATAGCCAAACGCATAATTAAACTCTACATGAAAACGATTGCAAAAAAAAAGAAACATAATATATAAACCTATCAAAATATTATTTTGGCTATATGTGACACATCTTGGAGTTTCTTAAGATATGTGGTAGTAAGTACGTACTTTCTCTGTCTCGAAAAGATCTATGTATATGAAAATCATGTGTTTCAAAAAAACTTAATTTTTCATTTTCATTGCATTCTTTAATGCTAAATTATAAACTTAAAAAGGCATAATTATATTTATTTAAATTTATTTGGGTAAAAATTATGAATAATAAATAATTACAAAGTAATGCTTTGATAATCAATCAAAATTTAATTTGTATGAAAATTGAAAACATATATATTTTTTTGAAACAGATAAGAGGAAGTACTTAATACATATTCAAACTGAACTTTAAAAAGTGAAGTAGAAACTTTAATCTATTATTTATAAATCACAAATCATAGAAGAAAAAAATTCTAATAAATCGTCCCAATTATCCCATAAGTATATTGACTTTTAGCAAATTACAACTTATAGGTTAAATATATTATAAGTAGGACATATTTTATTAAGGATTAAACAAGAACTAATGAACCATTGACCTTAATCTCTTTCTCCTATCATCCACCGAGTTATCACGGCTCCATTGCAATATCTCAACGCTCTTGGTAAAGCATCTAGCGATAGAATGACCTAAAAATCCAGCTCTTGTGTAAGATACAACACGAAATATGTACTCCTTGCAAGGCTCAAGATCAGCTAACAATATCCTCATCTGCGCTCTACTTAAATCAAAATATTGATCTTCCTTAGGCGTCTCTCCTTTCTTGAAACACCATAACATATAACCCTTCACACCACGTTCTTCAGCACTAGGATTCTCAATCAAACGAAGGGTCACTTGTCTAGAGGCAACTTCTTCAAATTGAAACATGCATGCAGCAGGAATCAAGTCTGCAAAACAAAACTTATATTATCATTCCCCCTTTCAAACAACATATAACAAAAAATGTGTCCAAATACAAACCTCTAGCTACATTGGTTGACCAATACTCAGCCCTTTTGATAGCAAAACTGCTGAGCTCTTGCACCTGCTTTGCAACAGGAAGCCGACTAACAATGCCACGGTCAGTTCTCGCAGAAGGCCCGTCAAGAGGACCAACTTCAACTTCCAGCTTAGACTTAGCATCTTTAACAATCTCATGTAACTCAGAAAAACGACTAGTCCCATCGAGAAGCCTGTAACTCAACTCTATCCTGTAACATAGAACATCTATCCTTCGTGCATCCCTTGCTGCCACAAGCTGCTTCTTCCAACATCTTCATAGAAGAAAAAACACATTGGTTCTATATCAGAACTCTAACATCTAACTATGTCTCCTCAAAAGAAGAAAACTTACCCAAGAATGTCAGAAACTTTGCCGCAAGAGTAGCAACAGAAATATCCATCAAGCTTCATCACGTTCCCAGAAGTGTTAACCCAAACCTTGTCTTCTCGAAACGCACACTCGACATGGCACGAAAAGCCACAGAACTCCACGTCGTTTGGCTTCTCGGACTCACAAACCAACCAAAGGGTCGGGTCTTTGTTCTCATCGAAAGCATGGCACACGCAACAAGAACATCTCTTGCAATATGGATCATGTTTGAGCACGTTAGCTCTACAAGACGCGTTCTTGCAGATCCATGAGTTCGATATTCCACCGTCGTCTTCTTGTTGCTGATTCTTGTTAGCGTCATGCTTCTTGCGGGATTGCGAGATCTTCCTTTTCGTATCCATTTTTCAAAATTGAAAGTGTTGTTGTGGTTCTTGGTTCTTATCTCTATTATATAATAAATAGGGTTCCCACTTCCCATAATTGTTCTTATGACCAAAAAACATTGAACTTGTATATCACAATTAATACTAGAGCAATAATCTAGATCTTTGGTCCTATTATCCCATAAAATTCATTGTTTTTCTAGCCAATGTAGAATTTCCGAGATTTTATACTAATTTAGGCATTTTTGATGATCTTTTCATATTCAGATATTTTATGACTCATTGAAATACTCTTTCAGTATTCAACAAAACCATTTAATATTAGTCATCATTTTTTTTTGGTGATTTTAGATGGTCAAAACAAATTTTGAAGAATTGGCATGAAAATCTACTGGCAATAAAAAAATCCACTATTGAATCAATTCATTCAGGAGAGATTCAAAGCCAAATGTTGTAGTTTAAATTTGACTATGAAAAAATATTTCTTATATAATTTGTATTTGATATAATATATTTGGTAGTAGAATCTGTTATTAAAAATTATCTTAATAATATGTTTTTTATGTTAGAGTTTCATCAAAAAGAGATAGTGAAATGAGATGGAATTCTATTTCAATCCATTAATTTTCTGAAAATTCATATTAGACATAGTATATTTAGTATCAAAATACGAAACATCAAAATATATTATTAAAAAATACTTTGATTTTCTTGCCAAAGTAAAATTTTAGAAATTTATAGTAATTGTAAGCATTTAATGATTTTTATATTTTATTGTTTATAATTGCCATTGAAATAATTGTCAATAGTCATTATAATCATTTGCTAGTAGTAACATCATGAATTGGTAACAAAGCTATGCCCGATAATAAACCACCACATAATCAATTCAATGAGGAGAGCAGTTCCCGTTCTTCATTTTCGTCTTCTAGAATCCAAAGGGATCTCAGGGTAGAAGTATTTTATAAATGTATCGACATGCTCAAATGCAAATGTTATAGTTTGATTTTGACGACAAAATAACTTTCTTAACTCATCAAAACATACAACAACATTTGGTGATCGATTTTAACCACTTACATAACAAAAAAAATATAGAAAATTATAATTTACATGAAAAACATTTTTGTAGGTTATAAGTGAGGAAGACTTGGAAACTAATTGTCTCAATTTGTATTTCACAATAAAATAAATTTTCTGAGAATTCGTACTGGATATATATAATATTTGGTATCAGAATACAGAACATCAAAAGATATTATTAACAATTTATTTTGATTTTCTTGCCAATGTATAATTGTATAAAATGTATACTTATCTTAGAAATCTTATGATTATTTGAAAGTTCAGTTTGTTTATAATTATCTTTGAGATAACTGGCAATAGTCATTATAATCATTTGATAGTAAAAGCCATCATGATAATTGGTAGTTTAGATGGTTAAAAATTTTTTTAAACCATCATGATAATTGGTGGTTTTAGATGGTTAAAACAAAGTTTAACAACTTTGCATTAAAAGCTATGACCGATAATCAATTCAATGAGGAGAGCTAGTTCCATTCTTCACTTCAGTCTTCTAGAATCCAATGGGAAGGTCGGGGTAGAATTTTGTATAAATGTATAGACTTGCTCAAATGAATATGATGTAGTTTGATCATGACTATGAAAAAAAAATTTTAGTCGTCAAATCATAGTACAACATTTGGCGATAGATTTAAATCAATTATACTACAACAATAACCAAATATAGAAAAATCTTAACCTACACCAAAACATTATTCTAGGTTTATGTGAGGAAGGCTTAGAAATTAAATGTCTCAATTGATTTTGACGATAAAAGGAATTTTATGAGAATTCATATTGGATATACTTCCTCCGTTCCAAAATAATCATGTTTTAGAGATTTCACACATATTAAGAAAATATGGTAATAAATGTATTATTTTTTGTGATAAGTTATTTCTCATAATTTTTAACCAATCAAAATTAAATAAACACAATTAATATCTTCGAAATTTACAATTTATCATTATTATATTTATTAAAAATGTGAAATATGTATTTTTTAGAAACAATTTCTTTTCTAAAACATGGATTATATTGAAGCAGAGTGAGTATTTGGTATCAGAATACAGAACATAAAAATATAATATTAACAAAATATTTTGATTTTCTTTCCAAAGTATAATTTTAGAGATTTTATACTTACTTTAAGCATTTTATGATTATTTAAGAATTCATTAATCATTTATAGTTAAGAATTGTCAATAGTCATTATAATCATTTTCTAGTAGCCAACATCATGTTGGTGGTTTTAGATGGTTAAACAAAGTTTAACAAATTTGCATTAAAATCTATAACCTATAATAAAACCATCGCATAATCAATTCAATGAGGAGAGCTAGTTCATGTTCTTCATTTCCATCTTATTGAATCCAAGGGGGAGCTCGGGTATAAATTTTGTATAATTTTATCAACACGGAAATGTTGTAGTTTGATTTGATAACGAAAGAACATTTTTCGTCGTCATAATCAAACTACAACATTTGTGATGGATTTTAATCAGTTATATAATAAAAGGTAACAAAATATAGAATATTATAATCTACATAAAAAACATTATATTAGGTTACATCCGAAGAGGGCTTGGAAACTAAATATCTCAATTTGACTTTGACGGTAAAAGAAAATTATTGAGAATTCATATTGGGTATATTATATTTGGTATCAGAATACAAAACATCAAAATATCTTATTAATAAAGTATTTTGATTTTTTGCCAAAATATAAATTTAGAGATTTTATACTTATTTTGAGATTTTTATGATTATTTTAAAAATATTGTAGTTTATAATTACCTTTGAAATAATAGGCAGCATTAATTATAATCATTTGCTAGTAGTAACCATCGAGATAATTGGTGGTTTATATATTTAAAACAATGTTTAACAAATTTGCATTAAAAGCTATGTTCGATAACAAAACCACCATATATCCAATTCAAAGGGAAGAGCTGGTTCCCGTTCTTCAATTCTGCCTTCTAGAATCCAAGGGAAGCTCGGGGTAAAAGTTTTGTATAAATGTATCGACATGCTTCAATGAATTAGAAAATGTTGTAGCTTGATTTTGACGGTGAAAGAACTTCTATTAATCGCCAAAATCAAACTACAACATTTGGTAATGAATTTTAATCAGGTACATAATAAAAATGACAGAATATTTAAAAATTATAATATACCCCAATAGAATTATTTTAGGTTTATATGTGAGGAGGGTATGGAAATTAAATGTCTCAATTTGACTTTGACGATAAAGAAATTTTTTGAGAATTATCATTGGACATATTATATTTGGTAATCTAAATACAGAACATTCCAATATAATATTAACACAATATTTTGATTTTCTTGCCAAAGTAAAGTTGAGATTTTATACTTATTTTGCACATTTTTATGATTTAAAAAAACAGTTGTTCATTGTTACTTTGAAAGAATTTTCAAAAGTTCATTCTAATCATTTTCTAGTAGTAACATCATGATAATTGGTGGGTTTAGATGTTTAAGAAAAACAAATTAAAAAAAATCATTAAGGCTATGAAGATAAAAACCACCACATAACCAATTAAATGAGGAGAGTTCGTCCTAGTTTATCAGTTATGTCTTCTAGAATCCAAGGAGGAATCTCATGATAGAAGTTTTGTATAAATGTATTGACATTGCTCAAATGAACATATTGAGCTTGTTTTTGAACGACGAAAAACTTTTTCAGTTTCAAAATCAAACTACAACAT
The DNA here is from genome assembly GCA_905132765.1 of Moricandia arvensis. Taxonomy (NCBI): domain Eukaryota; kingdom Viridiplantae; phylum Streptophyta; class Magnoliopsida; order Brassicales; family Brassicaceae; genus Moricandia; species Moricandia arvensis. The sequence goes on along the minus strand of CAJHQP010004561.1, from coordinate 22,073 downwards.
CTGGTGATAGATTTTTAATAACTTTTATAATTAAAAATTGACATAATATTTAAGAAAATATAATCTACACCAAAACATTATTTTAGGTTATATGTGAAGAGGGCTTGGAAACTAAATGTTTCAATTTGACGTTGGTGATAAAAAAATGGATTTAATGGATTTGTGCATATTTACTTGTTAAAATACAAAGACTCAGATCGAAGTAAATATCAAGAGGGTTACTGGTTAGTGTATTTTACGATTTGGAAATCCAAACTAAATTTAGTTTTATTGGTTCTATGATTTAAAATCTATATTGAAATCATGAGCTCTTGATTTAATGATTTAGAAGGTGCTCTTGTTTAAATCTTTAACTAATATAGAAATACATATAGTATTTATAAGTCCAATTAAAATATAAATTTTCAAATATAACATTTAGATAGTATTAAAAATCCAGAGCTTTTCCTTCAAATTTCGAGTTTTTGTAATTTTAATAAAGAAATCTATAGAGGTTCACTGAAATCAAGTTATAAATCAAATTCAATAGTAAATACGTATGATTGAGTAACACATGATTTGAATTAGAATTTATAAATCATCAAAGTAATAACATATCATTTCAATATATACTTTTAAATCCTAGAACCAATAACACTAGATTTACGTTGGATTCTCAAATCAATTAAATTACACCAACTAATAATACCCATTTATAAATTCTAATTCAGATTAGGTGTTATACAATTATACGAATTTATTGATAAATTTGATTTCATATTACATTGAATGGATTTGTATAGATTTTTTGTTAAAAAATACAAGTACTCAACCAAGGAAATACCTCGAGATTTGTAAACATTACTTAAAATTCATATGTTAGATTTGGCAAATATGTATATTTTTACTTGGATTTTAAGTACTATATGGATTTCTAAATCATTTGAAATATATAAACCAACAACACCTCTTAATTAAAATTCATATGTTAGCTTTGATTTTTTAAATATTGTACCTGAATTTTTAAATATTTAATGGATTTCTAAATCAATTAAGGTACCAAACCAATAACACCTCTTTAAATTTTAAAGAACCTATGTACCAATAACAATGGAATTCTCCAAAAATTTTAAAATTTTATAAGAATTCTTGTGCCAATAAACCCATCTGCCCTCCTAAATATAGGCATGGGCATTTTTACCGGACCCGGAATCCAAACCGGAACCAATACGAAAAAACGGTGTAGATTGGTTTTTACCCTATTGGGTCCTTGTTGTGGAGGACTTGTGAGTCTTGGAGCCGATAGGGTACCGAAACCGAGACCGATGGATACCTGAAACTTCTAGTATATATTAGGTATATATGGGTGTTTTTATATATTTTTGGTATTACAAATATTTTTTTAAGTTTTGGCTTTGGGGATCATGTATAATCTTGAGTTTTAGGTAAAATTTTAGATTTTTCAAAAATATAATTTTGGGTAATCGGATAATGTTGTGTATTTTCGTGTCTCGGTTTTGGGTAAAATTTCATGTGTTTTCGAGTATTTAAATATTTTTGGATATTTTTTTGGGTTTTAAGTATTTTTTGGGTTTTAAGGTTCTAAATACCCGAACCACCCGAAACCTTTAGGAACCGATAAATAGCAGGTATTGCAGTTCCTAGTCAACTAGACCCGAATCGACCCGGACTTGAACCGACCAAGACCCAAAATAACTCGAACTGATCCAAATCGACAAATTCAAATCACCCTATTGGGTCCTAAACTCTAAGATCCAAAGGACCGGAACCCAACAAGACCCGACTCGAACCCGATCCGAGGATCTGAATGCCTATGCCTATCTGAATATATTAACTGGAATACACAATTAATAGACAATTATTTGAAAATATCAAATTAATGCACAAGTCGTTCTAAATTCTATGTTTTTTTCTGAAAAGATAGGTGGTTTGACGTTGGTGCGAGCATAGAGCTATCAAACACTAGCTATCCAATCACCACTCATGCACCCAATGTTGGGTATGTTTTAAACTCACATTTTCCATTCTACGGCTATACTTCTGTTTACAAACTTTAAACTTTCTAAATGTTTATCTTATTTTCATTTTTTCTACATTTGTGACATACATATGTGAAGTTTATGTACACACATCATATAAATGCACAAGCTCTGTGTTGCGATGATCCTAACTTTTTGAAGTAATAAATTTGATTTAAAATGAAAATCATAACTATAATCTGTATCCACTTCCTATAACAATCTACTTACAAAGATTTGATTTTCGAAAAGTCTCCAATCTTTAATTCGTCTAATACTATTTTCCTACCAAATCCACGATATTAGAACATGTTTGCCTTCCATGCTGGCCGTAGGTGATTTAGTCGGTTTAATGATATCCCACATAAGGATAGAAGAGATCAAAACGACCCAAGAGTCTTTGTCGTGTCCCAAGAATCAATGGCTCATGTCCCACTTGCTCTTTGTCTTCTGCTCTTCAGCACGATTGGAGCCACCAGCATCCATACTGTATCAACAAAATATTAAAACTGTCACCCAATCTTGGAGTTTTTAAGGATGATCATTCTAACTGTCTCTCAGTTGTTTGTACTTACTGTATACGCAAACCGCAACCCACTCGTTCACAATCCTCACCCAAGTACTCGTCCACCCACGTCAATCGTCCACCTGAACCAAACAATGTTAGCATAAGTTGAAGTCACAAGCTTTGTACTGACGCTAGGATGAATAAGAGTGTTGAATTTTTTTTTTTTACTTTTTCATGGGTGATGAGTGTTCCAACCGATGAGTAGCATAGCGAAGTACATTGCTCCTGTCGCAAACACAAAATGGAAGAATCCATATCCATATGGAACACCATCTTCCTCCACTTCTTCTTCTTCTTCTTCTCCTTCACTATACACATCCTTCTTGAATTGGAAACATTGAGAGTCTATTCCTGTCGAAAATGTAGCAATCACCATTGCCAATAACGCAACCACAAAGCTCTGCACAATATTATTCAAAATCAGTTTATTACTAATTTGGATGAAACAAAATTGAGAAAAAAAAAGTGTTTGGGAGGTTGAAAGAAGTTACAATGATTGTAAGCCAGTCCGTTCTGTTTGAAGCTGCTGCTTTTCTGTTGCAGTTTTCTCCCACTGGTTCACTGCACAACATTTTGTAGGGGAAAACCAAATTACTATTAAAGTTCTTTAGGCTATATAGAATGACTATAGCTTTACTACTTTAAGTGTCTTATAAACTTGTATGCCTTTTAGGGTTTAGATGCAGAATTTGAATGAAAAGTGGAATGTACCAAGTAAATTTTAGAGCGTTCACATGTTATATATAATCTGGTTGATTAAAATTTTAACCATAACATACCTTCGAATGGCGCACCAGCAGATAAACACAACATATAGTCCATAAGAGCTGGAGTCAAGTATCCAGCATTGATCTGTTGGTGTTGGCAATGACAAACAAATCTTCTAACTTCAAACATCCAACACAACTATGGATAGTAATGGATAGAAAAATACTTACTTTAGGATGGAGAGCGATGCTTGTCATGAGCTGGATGAGGAACAATGTCCAAGTTATGAAGAATATATTGAGAAGACATGAAGAATCCGGCGCGTACCATATGTACATCAAAATCACCCCAACTATACACACTGTGTACGAAGTTGTTGCTAGTAGCATCACACGGACACGACTACAAACATATATAAAAAAGTTTTGCTTGATTAGTAACAAACAGAAGAAAAAATCTAAATTTTTTTTGCTGAGTCAAAACTAACCATCTTTCTGCATCTTTTTGGGACTGATAGCACTCGTTGAGCCATGTAATGAAACTGATCACACTAATTAGCTGTATGAGTAGAAATACCCTATAGAGAAACAACATACAATAAGATTGTGGATTTTCACATCATTATATAAACTGTGAAAATTAGACAAGATATCAGTCTCTTACCCTGCACCAAAATGGGCAAGCTCTCCTGAAAATCAAACCAAAGAAAAAACACATTTTGTTAATTACTTGTAAACTGAATTAGAGAGAGTACTAGAAGATGCTCCTCAAGCCGTACCGTAAAGGAGAATAATGGTAGAAGGAAGCAAGAAAGGAATGATGGTTAAAGCAGGCCACATGATAAGCTTAGCAGACCACCATCCAGAATGCCATTTATCTCTTGATGAATGCGTTTTTGACGTGCCAAGTGTTGATAGAAACATTACGAAATAGAACAGCTGAAGATGTAGAGTTAAGCATAAAACATTTTTCTGAAAAAAAGTGTTGTAAGATATGAACATATATATATATATATATATATATTATATCAAGACTTGATCAAGAAAGGATACAAAACATCCCAAGCTAACCCTTAAGACTCCTTCTGTCCCTAAACAGTTTTCTCCTTCTTTACAATTCTTGAACTCTGCAAAATATAGAAAATACATAGGAGTTGTGTCAGCATCGGTTAACTTGTAAGACAAGGAACGAGATTGAAACCTGATATCTTGGTACGTACTTGTTACTTTGTGTAAGGCACGCCGACCATAATCACGAGCAGCCCAAGCTAGTAGATTCGCGACGAGGAATATAAGACCGTATACATATCTAGCCATCCAGGGATTACATCCATTGCGGAACTGACTAAACCATGATCCATTCTTGATGGTTTCATAGCTATCGTTTCTGTTGTTTCCGCTGTTGCTAGTGCTTGTACCGGTCTCCATAACTCCTTAATTAAAACTAACCAGACTCTCTCCTCTTCATGACATTATTTCAAGAAACAGGCAACAACACAAGAGCTAGAAACTCGCCCTGTTCCTGTCCCTGGTCCGAGAGTTTTCTTGCTTCAGATCAAAACCTATGAAAAGAAACAATAAGCACTTGCCGGAAGAGAGACGGTAACAAGAAGACAAAAGAATGAAGGAAAGGATGAGAATCCAATTCCATTATCAAAACGATAATGAGGAACTTAAAAATCTAAGACAAAACATGTTTGACATGAGAAACATCTTAAGTGTACCCACAAAAAATAAATATCACACAGAAGTCGTTTCTCAACAGAAAGCATCTCATGTCTTTTTTGTTCTACCGAACTTGACAGAGAATACGTATAATGCAAGTAACCTTTGTCCTTATTTACCTAAACTGGAAAAGCAACTTTTATAGGCGTCAACGAGAAGCCACAATAGATGGCTCATGTTAGTCCAAGATTAAAACATTGAACCTTAACCATGTGAATTATAAAGACCAAAAAGACAAAAAAAAAAAAGAATACCAAACTTAAAAAGCAGGCTAGGCTACAATATGAGGACATACAAGATTCTCAGGACTTTGAAACTCCCAAAGTCAAGATTTGGCAGAAACCAGAAACAATGAAAAAAAAGAAAGAACCTTTTCGATAGTAATGCAAAAGGAGAGGCGTGGATACACAAATAAGCACCCCAAGAAACTTTATTTGATAATGAAACAAAAGGTTAATGAGAGATCAAAAGATATAACGAAAAAGAATCAGATCTGATAGAGATATATGCAATTTGGTACGGATACAAATGGGTAAACGAATATGAATGACTCATGCTAAGCAGCAACATCAGATACTCATTTTGGGCTTCACATGTCCACTTAATGGAGTGGAGACACATACCTCCACTAAAAACCATTTAAAGAAAGAGTGGGATGATCGATCAACTATCCACCCAAAAAAGAAAAATCTAATAAAGAATAACGTCATCTACATATTGAGAATTGGGGATAACATAAATTATCAAATCTTGAAAGTGTCATATTATCGAGATTGTTATTTCTTTACTTTCTTTAAATTATCTTATTAATTTTACAAAAAAAAGTTTAGAGTCGGATATTAAATCTGGTTTCTAATAACAGATGTAAAATCAAATCTAATTGTATTTGGTTTTATATTTGGTCCGAATAAAAATTTGGTGTAATATATAATATATTTGTAGATTCTCGGATTTTTTTTTGTTTGGATTTGTTTATCTTTCTTTTTTTGGTTTAGTTTTTGTTTTTTAAGACGGTCCATCATAAAGGATGGTTCAAATATGTTGAATCTGAGCAGACATCAGATATGAAATTTGGTTTAAATATTTTGGTTAAGCTAAAGAGTTTTACTAAGTTCTCCTTAGAATTTAGAGCTCTTTCATTGCTTTATTTATGTATCCATTCAGTTTTACCAAACTATGTGATCTAACAAATCACATCTTGAACTTTGTTTGTTAAATTGAATGCTTTAAAAAAAAGACTAGGCTTATTATTAATGTTGTAAATACATTAAAAATTTTAGTACTCCATGTAAGAAAATAATGTTTTTATTACTAAACAAGGTACATTAAACTCTATAAATTAATAATGTTGGACTTTGATATTTTATTAATTTATAGAGTGGTTAACTTACAAAAAAAAAATCCTTTTTAGATCTATAAAATTTAAAGTATGATTTTATGTATAAATATGAAGAATACTTGTCTTTACGATATATGTATTGAAGAAATTTTATTGATACCATATATATATTATTCTTCTTCAATTATTTTGTGTATTTTGTAAATGTAATGTCTTTAAGTGTAAAATGAAAATAACCTCAATGTATTTATAATTATTAAGAAAAATATTAAGAAAATATTAAGATAAATTTCACTATAAATAAAATAATCAACTATGCAATATACTGATTATATTTATATACATGTTATAAATATTAATTATTAAATTATGTTATATTGGGACTATATATTTACATAAGGTTTTTCAAAAAAAAATATTATCTTATTATTTTATCGAACTGTCTCATATTTTACATTAGCCCGACTCAGAACCGACATAATTTTTTACTGTATATTGTTTATTTATTTATGGGTATCAATTTATAGAGTTTCCATTGTATAAAAATACTTTAGGAGTCCACGGGCCAATACGCAAAAACTATAAATTTAGCAAGAATTGACATTTTTTTAGAATTGACTTTTCTAATATCGTGTTCAAAACCTACCAAATTTGAGCCTGATATGGAATGGGTTGAATAAGGCGGAGCCATAGGGTGTTTGGAATTTTATATTTGTATTATTTTGTGATAATTTATTGCTCATCTCATGTTTCCATGTTCATATAAATTATAGACAATGAATCATGTTATTGTCATATGGAACAAAGAGGGAATAGACGGAGGTCGCTTGCTTAGTAGTGAACTGTTGGTAATATTAGTTAGTACATCATAATGCCATATAGTCAAGCCTGTATTATCAGAAAATGTATAGTCATTTTAATCAATAGTTGATTTGTTTTTATTGACTTCACACAGTTGAATATATGCAGCCAATATAATATAACTCTTTTTTCGTGTTCTTTTTTTGACTCAAGAACAAAAAAAAAGGAATTATTTAGCCGCAGAAATTGAGTTATTAGTTGGTAAAAAGGGGGGAAACAAAACGTCAATACAAATAATAATTTATTAGTTTAGTAAACGTGAATTTTTTAACGACTTAACTTTGACGAAACAAAATCCGTCAAAGAGCTCGTCCACAAGGTCTTTTAGGCCATCATTAACCCGCCTGTTTTTTTATTTTATTTTTCATTTTTTTTGTAATTAAAAAAATTAAAAAAAATTAAAAATAAAAACGAACCAATTACGAGTCGTCATGTATTATAAGTGGGGTCGCAAACAGTGTAAAAAACCCTCCAAAAAGTTCTTGCACTGTTCACGGACCCCATATGTCAATGGGATCGCGAACAGTGCAAGAACCCCCTTAAGAAACTTGAGATAAAATGCCTTAGTTTTATGTGTTTCTTTTGCTAGCTATCTACTATCTTTCATAATACTAACTGCTTTCATGTACCATATACAACAATTAAATTTATAAATTTAAATTATATTCAAATAAAATTGTGTTAATATTCTAGATTTTATTATTTTATTTTAATATAATTTTTTAGTTAAACTTCAAATTAATATAAAATATTTTTTTTGACTATTTTAATTTATATTTACGAAAGATGTGTATATATTTAAAGTTCTAATTTTAGATAAATTTTTATTTATTTCTTCTGATTAAGATATACTAAATCAACTATATATTAAAAATAAATATAAATTATATAATTATCAAAAAATAAAACTAAATAATTTTTTTAAAAATTGTAGATATCAAAAAGAAAAAAAAATTACGATTAAAAGTTGAAATTGTTTAAATACTACATTCCTACTACCACTTTTTTATTTTTACCTTAATCACTTTTATCCTTGTTTTTAAGAGGAAAAAAACACTTGTAATTCTAGTATTATTTAATTCTAAGACTTAGAGTTTAGAGGTGAGATAGGGTTTTGAAATGTAGATTTTAAGATTCTAATTAATTTAAGAGTTTTTTGTCACCTAATGAAGAAAATATTTGTGAGAATGTAGTGAGATAAACATAAATAATCGTACCAATAATATAGTAAACATGAAAACTTTTCTTAAAAGTACGATATATAAAATTTTGAAAACTTATTTAGTAATAGAAATTTATGATTATAAAACAGATTCAAATAATATTTCAAATTTTGTAAAATATTTTATATTTTATTATTATTTAGTGTCATGTTGAGTAGATTTATTTTAATATGGTGTATGATTTAAATCTATATTATAAACTGTTTACAAAAACAGAAATCAACATTAATGTAATTGTATGTCACATTTATACATAAGTTATGTTATCATTTCTAATATTTATGTTACATGTTTAGTGAAAAATATTTAGAAAAAAAATACTCTCTCTGTTCATAATGATCCATGTTTTAGAAAAAATATTTGTTTCTAAAAGATCTATATTTTATATTTCAAGGCAAGTAATAATGATAAATTGTAGATTCCAAAAACATTAATTTGGTTTACTGAATTTTGATTGGCTAAAAGTTACGGGAAATAGCTAATTACAAAAAACAATGCCATTTATAATCTAAAATTTACATGTTTTCTTAATATGTTTGAAAACCTAAAACATACATTTTTCTGAAACGGAGGGAGTATGTGGTAAATCACTTTACAAATAATGTGTAAGGGATGTTTTGAGTTACGGCTAATTCTTTTGGCAAAGTAAGATTATTAGCAGAAAGCAGAAGACAAAACAAGAAAAGTGAAGAACTAGTGGCCCCTCTTCTGTCTCTAACGATCATCTTTTGAAAGACGACGTTCCATAACGAGGGAAGAAAAAAACAGAGGAAACTAATTTTGAATTGCACTTTAGATAATGCATCAAAGATTTACAGACAGAATTTTAGTTCGGAGCCATTTTCATTTTCCCAAGAAATTAAGAAATCGTGATACGTAATTTTGTGTTATCACTAATAGCAAGCAAGCACATGTTTTTTTTTAAATCTCAGAGATCTAAAAAGGGATGAAGAAGAACAAAGAAAGAGAGAGAAAGAGGACCTGCGATTAACGTGGAGAAGGTCTTGAATCTATGAAGCGAGATCAGATCTTGAGATATGTGGAGAATGTTGTGTGTCTGTTCCTCCACAAGCTGTCTTCTATATGTGAAATGAAAGAAGATAAAACAAGTAAAATAAAATCTGAGAAACACAGAGAGAGAGAGAGAGAGAGAGAGAGAGAGAGAGAGAGAGAGAGAGAGAGAGAGAGAGAGAGAGAGAGAGACGAGAGAGAGAGAGAGAGAGAGAGAGAGAGAGAGAGAGAGAGAGAGAGAGAGAGAGAGAGAGAGGTGTGAAAAGGAAAAGAGAATGGTTTCAGGTTTCTTTCCGTTAAGAAAAAAGTATATCTTATATACAAATCTTTAGACACATACATACCACAGCTTTGCACTCTTTCTTTTTTTTTATTGCTAAATTTTATTACTTGATTTTTTATTTCTCTCTTTCCCGCCGTTTGCTTCTTTTCTGCTACGTCCTCTCATATCTTTATAAGAAAAATAAGTAATTAAAAATCCTGAAATATACAATGAAAAATAAAAAAGGTATGACTTTCCGTAAAACAAAAAAAAAATCTAAAAAAATCAAACCAAGTAATTCTAATTCGAAAGGTGTACTAATAGTTTCGCAACAACGAAGAATATGAGTATTATAGCCTTGATTGGTACAATTGAAGAACAAGCAGTGGCAATATGTTGCAGATCTTTTCATTAAAGATTTTAATAAAATGATTGGAAGCAGTAGTATATAAAATTTAAAATTATCATAAAAATAGGTATATAATAGATTTAGTTTAAAATAATATATATATAGAATATATATTAATAATCTACTTTTAAGTAAAAATAATGATTTTTAAATTATAAATTAAACTATTTTAAATATGAAATATTAGTATTTAATAAACTAAATGTAAAAATATAAAATTTAACTTTGGATATTAAAACAATTTTGATATTATTAAATAAAATAACTTAGTTATATAATTTATTGGTAGAGCAGTAAATGATTTATATATAGAATTATCATAAAAATTAATATATGATATATAATTTATTATTTCTAAATAATATAGATATGTTTATATTTATAATGTATAAAAATATATTATGTTATGTTTTGTTATTAAAAATAATGAATTATATGTAATTATATAAACCTATGCTATATTCTAATGTGAAATATTATTCTTTAAAAAAAATTAAAATATATAAGCGCAAATTTTGTTTTTAAAATAGAAATTTATTTTTAATTTTAATATAATTTTTATATTATTAACTAATAATAAATTAATTATATATAATTGTTTTTATTTTATATATTCAAACTGCAAATGCTATGTTAGGGGGTGTCAAAACGAGTTATAACTCATGAGGTGGTTCAACTCAGCTTGATTTCATAAGCATGAGTTGGCTCAACTCATGAGGTGGCTCAACTCAACTCACTATGAGTTGAGCTGAGTTGGGTGAATTAGCTTATTTTGACAGCTCTATGTTCTACCAAAAACTCCATATGAGAGCATTGAACAAAGAGCATTAAAAGAACATTGCTTCTTGTAAATGTTTTTCTGATAAATGTTGACCTGATAACAAAGAGCATAATGTTTATGTTAACAAGCTTTGCAAAAATGCAATATGTGTTGTGACTTGCTAGTGACTTATTTGATTGATCTTTGTAAAGTGGTTTTCTTTGTGCCCCTTGGTGAATTCATATCTGTCAAGGTATACAGTGTTTTGGTATGCTGATTTTAAAGGAGTACAGAGAGATACGCAGTTGGACTGAGAGGCGATGCAAGATTAGGCTACTAATTTCTCAGGTATTTGTACTTTCGCAGTCTTATATTATGGATTAGGAGCATACTTTAGACATATGATTAATATATGAACTGGTTCATGAATATCAATATTTCTTTTCTTGCTGCTTTTTGACAAACAACTATTCACAATCATAGAAGATGCCGCATAGGAACCATCCAAATATTTTGTTTCTCTAACTATGTTTCGCCGGTTGATTCATCTCAAAAAGACGACATATTCTTTTGTGCTTGTTGCATCCAGTTGTGACCACATTTGGTTGGAAGAAGTCTACATGGTTTTCTGAAATGATCCTAAAGTGTGCATTTCTTACTTAAGTGTATCCATACTAGCGCTTCCTACACATTTCAAGTTTGTTTGGGGGAGGGGGTTGTAAGTTTTGTCTGATTGTGTTTTTGGAGAATATAAAAAAGACCAGGAGTTTTTAACAAAAAAAAGAGAGGGAAAAACTAGTAATCACTTTTAACCATTAACACAAGAAATAAAAATCACTTTTACAAATTAAGGTGATGAACAGTATCTTATAATGTTATATAGTTTGGACTGGATCGATATGTGAGTAAAAAGGACATTAATTTACTTTCTGTAATGTAAACAAAACATTAGTAATTAACAAAAGAACACATTATATAAATGAAAGTGATGGAATATTATATTGTTGGATATGTGAGTGTAAAAGCAATAACAATTTATAATTGAAAATACTTAAATAATGGTGAAGCCTTCTAAGAATCATGTTGGAAATTCATCTACTCCAAAGAAGGCTAGAGAAACGTACAAATAAACAAGAAAAAGGCAAGAGACTACGCAACTATATGTGCTTAGTTTTTTGTCTCATAGATGGAGAAATGGTTGATTCTTATAAATACGTGAAAATTAATAAAAAAATCTAGTAAACTGATATTATACATATGTGAAATTTTTGCTGATCTACGATTTAACTTTTCACTATCAGAACATTTTTGTATTAATAAAGCAAAATGATATACTAGAATATATAGACTTCATGAAGCACTGAAATTAAGGGCAATTTATCCAACTCGGAACTTATTCATTCGGGAATCGACGTATTCCTACATTAACATGTTCCAACGGTTCCGATCAGTATATGCACATACGAGCTGTGCCAATGCATATATAAACACTCAATTAATTCAAATTTAATGTACAGAATGGCAAAACATTATGTGAAGCCCGACTCATTGTTTATATTCTCTAAGATGTTCTAGTTATACTAAGAAAATTATTTCTGTGTTTTATAAAAAAAACTAAAGAATATTTCATTTTTATTATATTTATTAATAAATTACAAAAATGTGTCCAACATAATAAAATAAATCACAAAATATTCATTATATCTTAGAATATTCCTATAAGAATCCTTAGCATCTCTATACACTGAGAAATAACCAAAAATTTGTATTATATATTAGAAATTATATAAAGATTGTGAAAATATTATATATTTTTAGAGAAAATTTATGATGACAATAATAATTATTTGGTTCATCCTTATCAATGATATTCATATATAAGGGCATCCACGTCGATCAAATCACGTTGGATCCTCCACTTTCATGATTTACGTTGAATCCGATTTCTTTCTACTTTTCTAAGTTTCTTTAGGCTGAAATAAGAAGGTTTGGGAGAATATATTTATACATTAGTTTTTTCTAAAACACATAAATATTTACACATTGGGTGTGTATTATATATTATAAATCATATGCAATTTGTGAAAAAATATTTATACTTTTTTCTAAACACAGAAATAATCTTTAGTATAAATAGAATATCATAGAGAATACAAATGATGAGTTTTGCCTCGCATAGTGGTTGGCATCCGGAGGAATTAATGCTCCAACCTGAGTTCGATTCCCATCCCCACAACTTGTTTCTAATAATTTGTAATTGTAAGTAATATTGTATGTGTATATACCGTTGGACTATGTTAATGTACTAATATATCGATTTCCCCTGATTCTTTCTACAAAAAAAAAACTCGATTCACGAATGTTACAAATGGAGCTGGCGTTAGGTTGCGTAAAATGGTTGCATATCTTGGAGTTCTCCGACTTCAAATTCAATGCATAAAAGGCATTTTTTTGTTATTTTTATAATCCAATAATTTACATAGTTAAACAATATTGTATGCTTTCTCACTTTACTGCACTACACAAACAACCATTCTTGATTAAAGTCACATATGTTTTAGTATGCTGGTGCATTGATGTAGAAAGTGTATTTATTGAACCATCTCTTTTGAGTTTGGCTAAGGACACCTAATCATGTACAAATAACTATATATATGGTGTTTTGGTTACTTTATCTCCAACCTGAGTTCGATTCCCTTCACCCCCCCCCCCCCACAACTAGTTTCTAATAATATGTAAGTAATTTATTTTAAACGTAAAAGTCACCCCCAACTAGTTTCTAATAATTTGTAAGTAATTTATTTTAAACGTAAAAGTCACATTCTTTAAGGGATAGGTTAGAGGTCGTTAATTTGTAACTAACTTATTTTAAACATAAAAGTCACATTCTTTAAGAAATAGGAATGCATTAGTACATCTTATATGTGTATATACTGTTTAGGACCGTTGGACTCTGTTAATGTACTAATATATCGATTTCTCCTCATTCTTTCTATAAAAAAAAATCGATTCACAAATGTTACAAATGGAGCTGCCGTCAGGTTGTGTAAAACGGTGCATATCTTGGAGTTCTCCAACTTCAAACTCAAAGCATAAAGGCATTTTTTGTTATTTTTACAATCCAATAATTTACGTAGTTAAACACTATTGTATGCTTTCTCACGTTACTACACTACACAAACAACCATTCTTGATTGAAGTCACATATGTTTTAGTATGCTGGTGCACGTAGAAAGTTGTATTTATTGAACCATCTCTTTTGAGTTTGGCTAAGACACCTAATCATGTACATATAACAATATATATGGTGTTTGGTTACTCTATCTCTAACCTAAGTTCGATTCCCCTCCCCCCAACTAGTTTCTAATAATTTGTAAGTAATTTATTTTAAACGTAAAAATCACATTCTTTAAGGGATAGGTAAGAGGCAGTTAATTTGTAACTAATTTATTTTAAACGTAAAAAGTCACATTCTTTAAGGGATAGGAATGTATTAGTACATCTTGTATATGTATATACTGTTTAGGACTGTTGGACTCTGTCAATGTACTAATTTATCGATTTTTCCTCATTCTTTCTATAAAAAAACTCGATTCACAAATGTTACAATGGAGCTGCCGTCAGGTTGCGTAAAATGGTGCATATCTTGGAGTTCTCCGACTTCAAATTCAATGCATAAGGCATTTTTCGTTATTTTTTACAATCCAATAATTTACATGTTAAAACACTATTGTATGCTTTCTCACGTTACTACACTACACAAACAACCATTCTTGATTGAATTCACATATGTTTAGTGTGCTGGTGCATTGATGTAGAAGTGTATTTATTGAACCATCTCTTTTGAATTTGCTAAGGACACCTAATCATGTACATATAACTATATATATGGTGTTTGGTCACTCTATCTCCTCAGTGTTAGATCATCTTCAGATCTTGCTCGTCGTAGAAAAAGAGACGTATAGTGAAAATTCAAGGACAACCAAATAAGTAGGAACACACGAACAATTTAAGAACACTTTCTTGTACATTAATTTTTTTTTAATAATATTCCTATATCTGTTTAATTTGAATTATTCTCAGTCGTAAGAGACTATAGACAGACAAATTTATAATCTCTCACACAAAGGTCGATCTGCACTCTCTAAGTCACTCGCTTTTGGTACTAACCAAGCTGACAAGAACAATCCTCTTTGCCTAGCCTTTTCAAAATCAGAGCGTCTAACCTAAATCTACCACGGTAATCTCTCTATATAGACGCTCCACCAAAATTTTGTTTCCTAATATTGTGTTAACCCCAAATCTTCATTGTTTCACGCCAAAGTAATATCCCGAACCCAATGGATGACAGTCACATCATCTTCTCATAACTAACCGCAACGATGTATCACACATATATCAGCATGTGTAACATCACCTCTGCTTCATAAACGAACAAGCTCCTTTTATTGAGCTTACATTCTCCCCCTTTTATCTCAATGTGACAATCTAAGCATCGTAAAACACCAAAGTTCCTTCAAGTGTGAAGTGTCTATTAGGTAAATAGAAGACATAGAAAAAATAAACATTCTTAATTCAAATACACTTAAGGTTCATGATCTTAATAGACACTCCAAACACAAGATAAGACTAAAACTGGAAAAACATACTCATTATCTAACCGAAGACTACTAGAACATGACTAAAGATTGAAAATTGCAAAGACTTAAGAAACAAGAAAATTCAGAAGCTTTCACTCTCAGACTCGTTCTCTTCCTCCCTATCAGGTACACTGACAGGAAACCTGGCCATAATCTTCCCCTGCTTAGATGCACATTTATATAAAATATATGTTCATAGATACAAAGCTAAATGTACACATGTTAGACCTTACTCTTCATGCGAAGGCGAATAACCTTGAGGGTGGCAATGGTTCAATCTATGTCTCAGCAAGATTCAGAGTACTAGAGTCATCTCTCGATCCTCGTCCAGCTTTGATGTCCATGACTACTGGCTTGGGAAAACCAGTGATTTCTTCATTTGAGGAATCAAGAGGAACAATAATTTGGACGAGCAAAACTTTCTGAATCAGAGTAGGTAAAATGATCCTTCTAGTCTTGTCTACCCTTGAGTTCTCAGCCATAATAATGATCTGATTATAGGCCAACCTTCCAAAGTTAAACCCTCTATGATGATGGATCATGTAGAGGAAACTTGAGACCGATCCTAATTCATAGACGTGTAGCTTTTAGTAGGGATTCAATTTGAACACACAAGCTTGTAAAGAACTTGGTTGTAGCATTCAGATGCTTGGAGCGCATATCCTCCATCGTTGATCCGGTTCTCAGTGAGGAAAGCACATACATAATCAATGTTCACTTACCTCCCAGTCAAGATTTTCTTCTAGGTATACAGTAAATTGATTTAATAAAACTTGGAGAAAAATCAACCAGAGATACTCCAACATACACAACAACACCATCACCTCGTTCCTCAGCAATCTTAAGTATTAACAACATTCTCTTACCAACATTTGGTTGGAACGGATTGGAGTCAGTGACCGTATAGATCAAGCCAGCATTAAAACCCACTTTGGACATCAAAGAGGTTTCTTTTGAGAGAGGAAGCCTTTGTTGAGTGACAAACTTGCAATCTCTCAGATCCCAGTATATCTCAGAGGATTTGACAGTACCAAAGTGGCCAGAGATAAGTTTTCTTCTTAAGACGAAGCAGATTGGGATTCTCCCAAAAAAGAGCCTGAAAGGCTTTGTGACAGCCTCATACCGAGCATATTGGGGAAGAAAAATCATTAGAGTAATCAGCGACGAGTCGGCTTCCGAGGTAGAGAAAGACTCAAATTGTGGTTCAATAGTTTTCGGCAGAGGAGCTGTTCTCTGTTTATGTTAGCGCTTGCGGGAACTAGAAGAAGCAGGCGAAGGAGACGATGGGGCTGACCAGATGGCAGAACTTGATTGGGTTTGTCGGTCTCCATAGATCGATTCTTAGAGATGGTTGCATGTTGAAAAGAAGAGAGAGAGGTGTGTGTTAGCTACTTCATTAGGGTATGATACAAAGAGAGCCCTATTCACTTTTAAGCGAGAAGAGTAACCCTATCACACTCCAAGTGGATCATTAATAACCAAGGGAATTAGCCCATTTTAACAGGCCCAAAAGCAAATAGTTCAATAACATGACAAGCCAAAGACTAACGAACGAG
The DNA here is from genome assembly GCA_905132765.1 of Moricandia arvensis. Lineage (NCBI taxonomy): Eukaryota > Viridiplantae > Streptophyta > Magnoliopsida > Brassicales > Brassicaceae > Moricandia > Moricandia arvensis. Next base: position 4,994 of record CAJHQP010004561.1, on the reverse strand, counting down.
TGTTGAGAGTTTTGGGAGGATTTCTGTGAGTGAGTAGATTGAACATAATTCTTAGATAGATTTATAGCACTCATATTATCACAATGAACTATTAAAGGGTACATGAGTCTTGAACATGCTTCTAGAAAGATTTATAGCACCCATATTATCAGAATGGACTACTAAAGGGTCAGAGATGATACCATATTACACAAGCATTTTATGCATCCATAATAGTTGAGTGCAATAACTTCCTAAAGTTATGTATTCTACCCCATTGTCGACAAAGGATAACACAATTAATGTTCTTGATGTGCTAGGAGACCATATTGTTTCCAAGGAACAAACAACAACTAGATGTGCTTCTCTGTCATATAAACAACCAACCCAATCAGCATCGTAAAAGCTTGCAAGATTCACATTAGTTTTAAAGGTATAATGAAGACCAAAATCAAGTGTAGCTTTCACATATTTTATCACACGTGGTGAGACAGGATTTAAGGCGATGATACTTTGGATGTGCTTGATATCATGCACAAATTCCCCACACAATCAAGACAAGTCTGCGCGATTTGCGCTAAGTATATAGAAGACTGCCCTCATCATTGCTCGATACCAACTTTCCCTTCCACTGTTTTTTCCAGCACTTTACGTGAAATTCTTTTATGTTGGTCTCATTGACGTTTTTGTCAGTCTTACGTGTTTGCATTCCAAAACGCTTGGAGAAGAATGTTTGCGCATATGCGTACTTTAGAGACACAGAGATTCAATACTTCCCGTTAGCTTTATATGTGCGCACCAGGAAATAAGCTTAGTTCAAACCACCATTACTTATCTCAAATTCTCTTGTCATGCATCTGAACAAAATCATTCGACCATTCCGTTTTGGATGTGATGCCGAAAATAATGTTCATCCATATACACTTGAACAAATTTAAAATCTGCTTTCCTTTCTCTTCATTAAAAATAATTTTATCTACTCTCCCTCGTTGAAAAGCCGACTTATTAATCAGAAACTTTGTAGTCTTTCATGCCAGGGGCTCTAAGAGAGTTGTTTTCAAACTATAGAGAGCTCTCTTAGTTATACAAATTATCAGGAAAGTGAGGATCTTCAAAGCCCTTTGGTTGAACACCATTCAAGAAGGAACTTTTGACATCCATTTGGTATAGCTTAATTCTCGCAAGCTATTCCAAAGAAAAAGTCTGATTGAACTCAAGCGAGCAACTAGTGCAAATGTCCCATTCAAAAATAAACTTCTTCTGTTTGTGAGTAGCCTTGAGCTACAAGGCTGACTTGTTTCTAACCACATTACCATTTTCTTTAGTTTTGTTTTTGTAATTCCATTTAGTGCCTACAACATTCACATTCTTATGTCTTAGAACGAGTTCCCCACACTTGAAGTTGATCAAACTGTTCGATCTATTCATTGCATTAAGTCTGTCCAGAATTCATCATCTAATGCTTCATGAATGTTTTTGGTTCAATAAGTGAGATAAAAACCATTTTAATCATTTCTGAGATAAAAACGCCAACTTTACCATCTCTTTGAAGTTAGTTGTTTTTTCCCTGTGACTATCTCATCAAACATGTTACCAATATTCATTGAAGATTGATCTTATGAAAAAGTACATGATCCAGGTTGATTTGATCATCTTCCTGACCACTTTCTCCTTCAGTCTTGTCTTTAACATTAGTTTTAATTGGTGCAGTGATGGGTTGGTGTAACACTACCAATATTTTGTGTCACCCTTGTCTCGTAAGATCCAACACTATCATCAAACACAATGTTCACATTATCTCCAACGATTATCATGAGTTGGTTGTAGATTATGTACGCTGAGATGTTTGTTGAGTACCCTAGAAACATTCCAACATCACTTTTGGGCATCAAATTTTCTTAGATGTTCCCTTATCATTGAGAATGTATCACAAACCACCCGAAGACATACATGTGACTACGATTAGGTGTTTTCCTCTAAGAATTTGATGCAAAGTAGTCTTGGTCTTGGGCTTGACACACACACGATTTATCACATAGCATGCAGTGCTTGAAGGTTCAGCCCAGAAACCTGATGGCACACTATTGCCATACAACATTGCCTTAACCATTTCATGCAATGTTCTATTCTTTCTTTCCACTACTCCCTTCTGTTGTGGAGATTTAGGAGATGCATACTCATGTGGATTCCCTTTCTTTGGAAAAACTGATCGAAATATTCATTTTGAACTCACTCCATGGTCGCGTCGTATTTGAATGATCCCGCCTTTTCTTGCTTGAGTTGTAACGCCAAGATTCAGAAAGCTTTCAAATGCATCTGGACTTGTTCCAAAAGAAATCCAACCAAGTGAATCTGGAGAAGTCATCTACCAAGACAAAAATATTGTTAGATTTTCAGAGTGTAGATAGGTTGTGTGTGCCATGAACAATCCCTTTAAGGGTAGTGGAGAACTCGAAATGATGATGAGAAAGATCTTGTTTCACTTTGTGTTTACTTGAATCAAAAACAAAGACTAAAGAAGACTTGGAAGATTAGAGAGACTAAGAAAGGGGGTAAACTAGAGAGAAGCAGATTCTAAGAACACTAAGTTTATTATGAAGTCGAGAGGGGAAATCCCCCTTACTCCCTTAGTTTGAAATTACAATGGCACAACCTTATATTGGCTTTACAAAGACATTAATCAGAGCCCTAAATCTAATGATTGATAATACTTGAAGTAGTGGACGACCATGATGGAGTTTGGCTGAATCCGAGTGATGGTTGATGATTGGAGGAGAGTTCTGGTCAAAGGGAAGGCTGGCTTCTTATTGGCTTCTCATAGGGGCCCATGAACCTGTCCACTCAAGGGTTCAGATAAATAGCCAAGGTTGCTCTTCCTTTACAGCAGTGACAACATGTTTTGAACAACTTTGACCAGCATATTCTTTGGCATCTTTTTCTTGGCTCAGATTGTGCCACACGATCAAACCCAACTCCTATTTTGAATCTGCTTTGCCAAGGTATCTTCTTGGCATCTCTTGATGCCATTTTGATTCCACATGATCAAAACCATTTGGTTAAGTACCAAGATTTACACGGACTACCAGGAGTGTATGGACATGTTATGGGTCCGTACACTTTTGCCCTATTTTTTGCACAAAGCTCAAAACACTTTCAAATGGTCGAGTGGCAATGTTATGGTGGTTCGACCTTGGTTCGTACAGAATCCGTAAAATTCGCTCTATATTTTTCACATTCGACCATTTGATCCCAAATGGTTCCTAGAATCCCTCTTGGACTTGTCTCTAACTTGCACCAGCTTCAGGACACTTTTTGACACCTTTAAACATCCTAAAGCTTTCTTAGACAATCTCCGGAGGTATTGCCCTAACTTTGCACAACACTCAAACCTCATCCAAACTCATCCTTCGACTCCATTTCATTCTTCGAGTTAACACTCCCCCTCAAGCTTGGCTATAGGTGATCCTTAGTCAAGCTTGGAACCTTGTAGAGCTTCCTCATTAAAAATCTCACAAAAGAAACCTTTGGGAAACCTTGATGAGGGGAAAAGGGTAAAGCCTCCAAGGCTTAGGGATTGGCCAGTGGGTCTTTGTGTCTTCGGATCATTGTGATGGACACAAGACCCTGGATCATGGCCTACCTGTGATGCAAGTTTGATATGACTTTCTTTTCACATCACTAAGTCCTCTTGTACTCATCTCACACTGATCTTGGTCTCTCCCCCTTTCACCTAACCTCTTGTTTGGTTTTAAGTGATCGGACAACCAGATACATCTTCATTGAGTACCATCTTCATGCTAAGCCTTGGTTGCTTCTTCTTCTTGAATAACCACCAAGAAATCTCTCTCCAAAGATCATTAAAGCTTCTCAAATACCCCCCCCCCCCCCCCTCAAACTTGGGACTGAGTCTACGAAGGACCAAGCTTAAACGGATGATAGCTTCATGATCTTGATCAACACACCACTGCCCACTCACTTCTGAACTCACCACCTTGAATGGAATGATGGTATATGCCTCAGCTATCTCTTCAACCACATCACACTAGAAGCCGCATTGATAGAGCAGTCTTCTTTTCACACAACCAAGAGTACTCTGAACACTCTCTTGTTTAGACTATCCAAGGTCTAAACCCGGATGGTCTCATCTTCTATTACTGGTGCAATAGTGAGGAGGAACTAGATCTTGAACTTAGGATCATCAGGTAGCCTCAATTAAGTCCCCACCTCAAGCTTGAATTGAGTCTAGGTTCAAGCCTGAACTGAGCCTTAATGAGCTTCAAACCAGGAGCACACCACCCCACTAAATGCGCTTAAATCACTGATCCACCTTCATGCCTTTACCTCCAAGTACCCTCAGGTCATCGGCCTCCTCATGGCTTAGGTGATGACCTTGCTTGTTTATCTTCTCTGAACCAAGAGCACATCACTCCTAACAGCTGTGCTTAAGTCTACTGGCTCCGTACACAAACACTAGTATCTCTCCACTGCTTCAGCAACGGGCACTTCCTTCCTCTTTGTCTCAGATTGATGATGAACAAAGCATACTTCTTGTGAACCTGAAACAACACTCAAACTCCAGAAAAGATAAGAAATACTTGCATTGGTATCAAACTTTGACTAATCATCAATTTTGATTTCCAATGTCACAAGCTTTGCAATAGACATATTCTTGTCACCATTAAGATCCATCTAGTACAAGCTTTTCATTCTCTAAATGCTACAGATGAACTGATCAGTGAACAGACTCAAAAAGAAATTAGGCACTCATTTCATGCCTTAAACACTCTTAAACATTAGTCTAGAGAGTTTCAACTTTAAGGCAGTAAACTAGATAACAATATGCATCAGCCTTAGCATATTCTATCCAGGATGCAATCGGATTAGATACAACAATCTATCATCCAGCAACACATTAATTTAGAATAGAGACTAAGCATATTGTCATTTCCAAATACCAGACCCAATGCAATTACTTTAATCAGTTTTTATTCATGTATGCAAGCAGATTCAGAACC
>CAJHQP010004560.1:0-54071 GCA_905132765.1 Moricandia arvensis | reverse complement strand
TGGTTCTACCGACGGTTCGCTCCCAAACTTCAGCACTATCGCAGCTGCCACTCACCGACGGTGATCAAAAAGAATGTTGGGTTCAAGTGGGAAAATGCCCAAGAAGAAGCATTTCAAACTCTCAAAGGGAAGTTAACTCAAGCTCCCTTACTTATTCTTCCGGATTTTTCTAAAACCTTTCAAGATCGAATGTGATGCTTCGGGTGTTGCATTTGTGCTGTTTTGATGCAGGACAGGAAACCCGTTGCCTATTTCAGTGAGAAACTGGAGGAGCCACGCTCAACTACCCCACTTACGACCAAGAGTTGTACGCTTTGGTGAGAGCTCTTCAGACTTGGCAACACTATCTTTGGCCAAAGGAATTCGTGATCCACACTGATCACCAGTCATTGAGACACCTCAAGGGCCAGCAAAAACTAAACAAAAGGCACGCCCGTTGGGTTTGAGTTCATCGAGACCTTTCCTTATGTGATCAAATACAAACAGGGTAAGGAAACGTGGTGGCTGATGCCTTATCTAGAAGGTACACTCTTCTCTCAACTCTAGAAACAAAGTTGCTTGGATTTGAATTCATCAAAGATTTGTATGCAACTGATCCGGATTTCAAAGAGATTTTTAGAAATGTTCCAAGACTGCTTACGGAAAGTACTATCAAGTGTCTGATTTCCTATTCTATGATAACCGCTTGTGTGTGCCCCAATGTTCTTTTGAGGGAGTTGTTTGTCAGGGAATCTCATGGAGGAGGTCTTATGGACATTTCGGAATCAAGAAAACATATCAGGTGGTGTATGAGCATTTCTACTGGCCAAGTTTGATGAAAGAATGTAGAGAGGATATGAAACCGATGTGTGGTTTGCAAGAAAGCCAAATCCAAAGTACAAAACCAAGGTTTGTATTCGGCTTTACCCATTCCATCTCATCCTTGGGGTCGATCATATCTATGGATTTTGTCCTTGGTTTGCCTAAGACTAAGTGCTGGTCGAGACTCTATCTTTGTGGTGGGTTGATAGTTTTCGAAAATGGCTCATTTCATACCTTGTCATAAAACTGATGATGCCGTGGCATGTTGTTTGAGTTATTCTTTAGAGATTATTGTTAGGTTGCACGGAATGCCTAGAACCATTGTTTCTGATAGAGACGCTAAGTTCCTTAGCTATTTTTGGAAGACATTGGTGGTCTAAGTTAGGAACGAAGGCTGTTGTTTCCACCACTTGTCATCCTCAAACTGATGGCCAAACTGAGGTTGTAAACATGACCTTATCTGCATTGCTTAGGTCATTAATTAAAAAGAATCTTAGACTTTGGGAAGAATGTTTGCCTCACGTCGAGTTTGCATATAATCATTCTGTGCATTCTGCTACTAAGTTTTCCCCGTTTGAAATTGTTTATGTTTCAACCCTATGTCTCCGCTTGATCTTTTGCCTTTGCCTTTGAGTGAAAAAATTAGTACAGATGGGAAAAAGAAGGCTGAGACCATTCAGAAGTTGCATGAGAAAGTTCGAGCCAACATTGAAGCCAAAACAAAAAATTATGAAAGGAAGGCAAATAAGGAAACGGACCAAGGTCACCTTTGAGGAAGGAGACCTCGTGTGGTTCACTTAAGGAAGGAACGGTTCCCCGAAGAAAGAAAGTCGAAACTCATGCCTAGAGTCGATGGTCCCTTTCAGATCATCAAGAAAATCCATGACAATGCCTATCAGCTTGATCTTCAAGGTAAGTACGATATTCTTCGAGTTTTAATGTTTCTGATCTATCTCTTTTCATTGCAGATGATCCAGATTTGTGGACAAATCCTCTTGAAGAGGAAGGGAATGATGCACCCCAGTACATGGAACAGCATCGGGAGGCGGTTCAGGAAGATCAGAATACCTCAACTGAGGTTCACCCATTCCGACGCGGACCAGACGGACTGACCGAGCCGTTGTACAGAATCGACCCGCGTTCACCGGAAATGATCTAAGGATGGAACCACAACCTAATGACCAGATTGATCGACCTTCAGCCATCCTTTACCGACCCATTCGACAATCTAAGACCAACAGTCGAGCCAAAACTCAAGGTCACCCGAGAGGAACTTGACTTAGGTCACAGCACTTCACTTCTGGCCCCGTTTGGTTCGTACCACATGCCCCGATGGTCATGAACATCACTTTTCCGACCAGATTGAAGATTCCTTGATGATCGATGATTCTAATCTCTCTAAGGCAAGGATACTTAAACTCTCTGAAGATTTGGGTCGACTAAAGTGGAGTTCCGTTCATGAAAGTTCATTGATCACCCACAACGGACGACCCACAGTGTGTCCTGCTCCTAACCGCAAAAGGACACGATCATCACAATAAGGTTCGATGAATCTGGACAAAAGTAGGTCGAAGGTACATCTGTTGACCAGAGTAGGTTCGGACGAACCTGTTACGGTAGACAAAGGGTCATTTCGACCAAGGCCAAGAACCAAAGAGTTATTTTGACTAGTCTTAGTCTTTGTTGTAGTTTCCTAGGTGTGATTTTCCGCAAAACTACTTAGTCTCTTCACATGCTTACGACTATAAATATGTATCTTCTTTCCAGCAATAAGATCATTCGATTTTCTTCTTTCATTTTGAGTTTATCTCTCTTAGTTCTTTGTTTAGAACTTTTCGTTTCTTGGGTGAGGTTATCGCCTAGCAAACAAAACCATTCGATTGTTGGACTTGTGCGTCACATCAAGCAACATCGAATCTCTGGTAGTATCAAGAGTGATTCCGCCCCTCTTGTGTCACCCCTCGATCCACCATTTCTCCATTGCGAGATCATATCCGTTCCAGAACCGTTTGAGTGATCCTGTCCAATCCTAGGACGTATCATGAACGTGCTAAGGCGGTAAACGACGAAGTTGATCACCTACTTTCGACCGGCTTCATTTCCGAGGTTCGATACCCCGAGTGGCTTGCGAACCCAGTCGTTGTCCGTAAGAAAAATGGTAAATGGCGTGTCTGCGTCGATTTTACCGATCTTAACAAGGCATGCCCTAAGGATAGATTTCCCTTCCCGCACATCGATCACTTGGTCGAGTCCACCTCTGGTAACGAGCTACTCAGCTTCATGGATGCTTTCTCTGGATCAACCAAATCTTGATGCATCCAGATGACCGCAAGAAAATTGCATTCATCACCGATCGTGGTACGTACTGCTACAAAGTCATGCCTTTCGGTCTCAAAAATGTCGGGCGTGACCTACCAGCGACTCGTTAATAAGATGTTTGCCGAGCAACTCGGAACCACGATGGGAGTATATATCGACGACACGCTCGTCAAATCATTAACGAGCAAACAATCACCTCGCGCACCCTAGAGCAATGCTTTCTCATCCTCCACAAGTATGCAATGAAACTCAATCCTGGCCAAATGCAGATTCAGAATGATGTCCGGAGAAGTTTTTGGGCTATATCGTCCACTCAAAGGGGCATCGAAGCAAACCCGAAACAGATCTCGGCAATCCTCGAACTCCCAAGTCCCATGAACAACAAGGAAATCCAGCGACTAACCGCCGAATCGCGGCTCTGAATCGATTTATCTCCCGATCCACGGACAAGTGCCTACCGTTCTTCGAACTCTTACGAGGAAATAAGAGATTTCGTTTGGGATGACAATTGCGAGGAGGCCTTCGGGTCGACTCAAAGCTTATCTTACCACACCGCCAGTGCTAACGAAGCCAGAAGAAGGGGACATCCTTTATCTATACATAGTCGTGTTTCTCCACTGCCGTCAGCAGCGTCCTTGTTCGGGAAGATTGTGGCGAGCAAAAGCCCATCTTTTACACAAGTAAGCGAATGGCGGATGCAGAAACTCGCTATCCCACGCTAGGAAAAGATGGCTCTCGCCGTAGTCACCTCAGCAAGGAAGCTCAGGCCTTACTTTCCAATCGCACTCAATCGTCGTGCGAGACAAACCAACCCCTCCGGACCATCACGCAAAACACAAATCAGTCAGGTCGACTCTCCAAATGGGCCGTCGAATTGAGCGAACACGACATCACCTACAAAAACCGATCGGCGGCGAAATCACAGGTCCTCGGCCGATTTTCTAGTAGAACTGGCCCCCGAACTCGAACGCAACCTCGTCCTGGCCAAACACCAACTGCGGTGTTACACGTTGATGGATCGTCGACAACTAAGGGTTCCGGAGCCGGTGTCCAACTCCAATCCTCTACCGGCGAACTAATTCTCCAATCATTCCGTTTGGACTTCCAGGCCTCCAATAATGAAGCCGAATACGAGTCCCTAATCGCCGAATACAACTTGCCAAAGCCGTTGGGGCAGAGCATGTCGATGCCTATTACGACTCTCAGCTCGTCGCTAAACCAATTTAACAGTGATTACGATGCAAGGACGACCGCTTGGAAGCATACCTCAGAGTAGTCCAGCGACTTGCAAGTTCCTTCGAACACTTCACCCTCACCAAGGTTCCTCGCGGGGAAAACGTATGCGCCGACGCACTCGCCGCCCTCAGTAGCAGACTTAAAGATCAAGTCCAACGCACCATACCAATACACCACGTCCTTCGCCGAGCATAACAGTCTCAACGGCGATGGCAAGGTCGTCGGCAATATCTCCACTGTCACTGACAAATCACCGGAAACAGACTGGCGCACACCCTTCATCCAGTTCCTCGCACATGGCACCTTCCTTCCGACAAATGGGAAGCTCGAAGACTGAAGGCACGCTGCGCCAAGTACGTTCTGATGAGCAGTAAGCTTTACCGATGGACAGCAAACAAAGTCCTCCTCACATGTATAAAACGGGGAAGAAACCTACCTCGTCATGGCCGAAACAAATAACAGAGCAACTGGCAATCATTCCGGCGGACGCGCACTCGCCCTCAAGGTTATAAAGCCTTGGATATTATTGACCGACCATGACGAAAGACTGTGAAAAGTACGCCCGAATGTGCGACCAATGCCAACGACATGCGCCGGATATACACAGCCCTACTGAACTCTTCCGAACAACGACGGCCCCTTACCCCTTCATGGGTTAGGCGATGGACATAGTCGGACCCCCTCCCTAGCTCGCGACAAAGTCATTTCTTACTCGTTATGACCGACTATTTCACAAAATGGGTGGAAGTAGAATCGTTTTGTCAAAGTAACGGAAAAAGAAGTCTAGAAATTCGTATGGAAATACATCATCTGCAGACACGGCCTTCCATACAAATAATAACTGACAACGGATCCCAGTTCATCTCCAACAGCTTTCGTGGCTTCTGTGATCTATGGCGGATTAGATTAACTACATCTACCCCGCGTTACCGCTCAAGGGAACGGCCAAGCAGAAGCGACGAAAAAACTATAATCGACGGGATCAAAAAGAGACTCGACCTAAAAAAAGGCCATTGGGCCGAACGAGCTGGACGGAGTCTTATGGTCGCACCGAACTACACACGAACGGCCACTAGCCTTACACCATTTTCCTTTGCTTATGGAGTCAACGCCATGACCCCAGCTGAAGTCAATGTTGTCAGCTTACGTCGAGCAAAATTAACCCATGAATGGCGATATAAACCGTGACATGCTTCTCGACGCGCTGGACAACCTAGAAGAACTACGCGATCAAGCGTTAACTCCGCATCCAGAACTATCAGAACTTAGCAGCCAGTTACTACAACAAAAAGGTCAACCCCCAGCCACTACTCCTCAACGACCTCGTTCTCCGCAAAGTATTCGACAACACGAAGGAATGGGGAGCCGGCAAACTCGGAACTAATTAGGAAGGACCTTACAAGATTATAGAAGTAGTCAAAACCCGGAGTCTACAAGCTAGAAACCTCTTCCGGGGAGTCGATCCCGCGATCCTGGAACACATCCAACCTACGCAAATACTACAAGCAGTAATCCACGACCGGCGAGCAAATGACAACAATCTCTTTTGCCCGCCGTTCGAGCTAAAAAAAACCGAGTAAATGCACCCCTTCGCCACTTTTACTCGTCGAGTAGATGCACCCTTCGAGTCACTTCTACTCGGCCCAAAAGAACTACGAAAGGCTTGATTCCTCCAACAGGGTACGTAGGCAGCCTTCTCAAAGGTCCAGCCCCAACAAAAAAAAACCCGAGTAAATGCGCCTCTTTGCCACTTTTACTTGTCGAGTAGACGACCTTCGAGTCACTTCTACTCGGCCCAAAAGAACTACGAAAGGCTTGATTCCTCCAACAGGATACGTAGGCAGCCTTCTCAAGGTCCAGCCCCAACCAAAAAAAATGGTCATCGGACGAAAGATCCCGATTAGGCAAAAGGACGACCATATCTTGTTCCGGATACTTGGTCGTCCGAACGCGTCCGAATAACTGACCAAATATTCAGGTGACTGTGACAAAATCATAGCTCCCTCGATCTTTAGGAACGGCCTGGCCAGCCAAACACCTATTCTGATCAATTGTGGGAGCACAAGGGTTAGTCGCCGCGCTCGAGGACATTCCTGGTCCGCAAAATACTTCACTTCATTTGAGGACTTAGGCGGTCTGGTCTCCGCGTACGCCAGTAAACAAAAGAAGGATCAAAACATCGACCAATTCACGATTTCACGACGATCGAAGAGGGCCCGCAGTATAATCTAAGAAGTTGTGGGCGAGCAAGTTTAAAGATAAAGTATTAAAGTCATCAGAAAAACAGGGTCAAATCAAGGAAGTAGAGAAGAAGACAAAACCGAAAGTTGCTTATATACCATACGAAGGGTGAAAGGGAAAACTTGTACATTGAAGCAACAAAGTAAAAAAAAATGGAGATAAACACGATAATACAACAACAACAAATGGCAAGCCTACTGCCCAATATCCTCCCCAGCGTCAACATCCTCACTTAGTGGGAGACCGGGAGTTCGGAGATCAGTCGCTGCTGAAGGGTTTATCGCATCCATGTTCGTCCTGAACTGATCACACCAGGTAGCGGGCATCGATCACGAACCGAGAAGGGAAAATTAAAGGGAGATAGTTCAAGGAGCTCCCCCGGAATGTCACCGACCTTGGTTTACTTGACAGCCTGTTGGAATTCACCTTCTCTAGCGGCCAAGGAGTCCAATACGACGTCGGGAACCTAGAGTCCTTTCTGCTCCTTCAGTATTTTCAGGCACTCATGCGCCCCTTTTGTCTGACTAAGGTAGAGGCGCTTCTCTTCGTGAACATCCCTCTTAGCCATGTACTCACGAATGCACTCAAAGCGCTTCGAGCATTTGTCGGACATGGCGGCCACGACCCTAGCTCACTCCTGAGTGACGTCATGAACACAAGAAGTCCTTAAGGCGACTCACCTCATGTTCCCACGATGAAGCAATCTCGGCGTTCTTCCGCTAAAATTCCTAAATTCGAGACCGGGCCTTCTCTAACTCGGCAGACAATGCTTCGGTCTTCTCCTTCTCGGCCTTGGAACGAGCAGCCCATCGATCCCTCTGCTCGATCGCCTTCTTCGAGACTTCGAGGAATTCAGCTCCCTTTCTTTTGATGAAGGTGTCCTTCTAGAGCTCTCCTCCTCGGCGCCCTTCAGCTTGATCATGGTTTGCTTTAAGGCCCGATCATACTCATGCACCAAATGGTTCCAACGGCCATCAGACTAGAATCTCAAACAAGATATAGTGTGAGTCAATAAGGGGTCAACAAAAAGGGACATATCAAAAATAAGAAAGGGGATTACTAACCAAGAGCGCGTTCCGCGCCGCGTCAATGTAAAGCTTCGAGAGGAGCAAGTCGCCCACAGCGGCATGTCCCGCGACCCGCCCTTAACCTGTCTAAGCAGCTCGGCACATTGGTGCGCGTCGCTCACCATAGGAGAAGCCTCGTTAAAATAGTGGAAGTCCACTCGACGAGGCATTGGGGCGCGAGGACGTCGAGGAATTATTTCCTCTCTGCTTGCGGCTTTCCGAGCCGAGTGAGGGATGACGTCGTCGGTGATAAGGGTGTTCTCACCCTTTATTGTTTGAAGGATCCCCTTCTGCGTCGACCCGTAGATGCTCGATCGGCTCCAAAGCCTCTTGTTCCTCGGAAGCCGGAGGGTCAGCGACCTTCTTCTTCTTCTTCTTTTCTCTTCAAAAGCTGCTCGTCAGAATTCGGGTCTTGAGCCGAATTAGAAACCTCAGCGTCCACTTTCGATTATGGAACCGACTGCTTGCCCATCTGCTTGCCGCATAATGCTTCCTCTCGTCCATGAGAAGGATCAGCCTCTCCCCCAGTCGGATCCTCGTTATGCTCCGATCTCACTCTCTTCCAAATCTCCTTCCGCCACGACTTTGATTCCGTCGAGTCAAACCTCCCTCGGAATAAGCCTCTACGGTAGGCGAAGTGCCGCCCTCTTCGAGCCCAGGGGTCCTCTCCCCCGACATCCTTTGTCTTCAAAGCCCGAGCATCCGGCATGGACTCAGGTTTGACTCCTCGAAGATCCACTCCTGCGAGATCACCTTCGAGCAGCCGTGCTAAAGTTTGGAATCTCTTTCATGATCAATCCCCTTCTCTTCCTGGATTTAACTCGTGTATCTGCCTGTATGAGTTGGGCCTCGGTCCATAAGTTTGCTCGCACGGAAGGTCAAATATCCAATCAGCTGCGGTCAGGGACATAGCCATAAAGACCGTTAGCATTTCCGGCAATTAAACCCGACAGGAAATACCTTCACGTATAAAGACAAACCTTTCGAGATGCGTTCCTGATTCCTCTGAATTCTGCTGCGAGTAATGCGTGACCACTTCTCTTGGCTAAGGGCTGCGATCTTCAATGCGATCGGAAAGAAGTCCTCCGGATAAGCCTTCGTGCAAGGGATGGGTAAATGCAGCAACAACAAACGAGATAGCGAGTTAAACAATGAAATCATCAGGGATTTCTCGGTGGAATTATTCTAACCAAGCCTAGGGCTCCATCGAACACGATATTTATCACTCGGCGGCTCTTCGAAGGCCACCTCGTCGCACTTTACGTAGAAATACGACCGCTCCCAATTCGGGGTTTTGTTCGGATGACCCGTAACGATGTTCAAGTCAGGCCGCATACGCAATGAGAACAGGTCGTTGGGTTGAGCCGCTGGTCATCGTCTTCTCTTCGAAAACTCTCACACTCATAGAGACATCGATCTCAGCGGCCATCACCATGAGCGCGACCGCGATACGCCAAGTCCCCACGATTATCTGGGATATCGCTACCCCCCCCCCCCCCCGACGGAAACAATAAGACGTTACGAGCCTCGGAATGGGGGAACCACAGTCTCACGTCTTTCTGGAAGAGGGACTTCGTATACGCACTGATAACCGATCGGGGGAGTCCACAGTCGCTGGTTATCCTGGGAATGATGAACGTAACCCCCGCGCCGCCACTCGTCCTCAGGATTTCTTGCATGCTTCCCACCGTGGACCAAGTGTCGCGGACGTCCCCCAATCTTGCCCTTTTGACAACCGACGGGACGGACAAGACTCGGATCCAACGCGAGGCAAACGCTTGAAGGTCCCGATCTCGTGATATTTGATCGGGTGCAAGGATTCATCGTCCGGGAGAATCAGGGGCTCGTCGCTTACGATAACTCGTGTGCTCTGACCCGCTCTTCCGCCAACCGCGTCGCTGACCAACTCTAGATTATGGTCACGAGCCATCGGATGCCCATCGTAAATTTGGTGAGGATAAATAATATGAATATCAAATTTATAATTATTGAAAATACTAAAACGGCCTCTTACAATTGTTTAAACCTGCCAGCTTTTGCTATTGGAGGATTTATCAGGATGTTTGATGCCTCAAATGCATGCAGACTTGTAATTTCTCCTCTCAGATACAAAACCATTTAAAAAATTCAACTTACAGATACCATAAAGTTTAGCTAATACAACTCAAATCTCGAAATAGTCCAATCTTAGCAAATCTGTTTAGACAAATAGTTATTTCATATTCGTTTTGTGTGAAAGCTTCATACACGATCTCAACAAACTTGCCCCATAGACATCATGTAGTCTTTGAATCATTGTATTGTTAGCAAAAGGATGAGTAACATTATTAGCATTTCAAAAGTACTATTTTCAAGCAAAAATTATTAAATTATAAAATATATGGATCAGACTTGATGTCTTGTAGCTGAAACTCATTTTTCCTTCTTGGTTTGCCCGAACACGAAATTGTTTATACCTCTCTCAATCAAACAACTTGACCAATGATGTCTGCAAAAACCATGGTAAACATAAATAATTTAGATAAGAATTTTAAATATAGATATATGAAATGTTTGTATATAGTACCAATGAGGAAACATGATTGTAGTGATCCACTCATAACGAACTGAAAGTCGACCAAACTTAAAAACAATGTCCTCGTTCATATGATTATATATGGTGATTGTTGTATCATGAATGAAGACCATTTTTTAGGAATGGTCTGTTTGATTTATACATTGTTATTGCATGGATGAGGGCGAAATTTTCGATAAACGATCTATTTGCACACTAAAGTATTGTATATTAACAGTTCCACACAATCTTTTCATGCTCATCATAATTGAACACATTTTAAGTATTTCAACATATTTACCCCCATTTTCAAAGATCAAAACCCAAAACCACACAAACCAAGGCTCAACTTGGTTTTACTGGTTTAGAATCTAAACCGATATCAAACTAATGAAACCGATATCAAACCAATCGATATCAAACTAAAATTAAAACCCGACCCAACCAGATATCCAAATAGAACCTGAGCTAGCTCCAAGAAGTAGAAGTTGCCACTTGGTTTCCAGATACGTCTTCTTGAAAGAAGCATGAATTTTGCATATCTTTTACATGTTCAGATAAAAAGTCAAGCCATAGTTAGTTATGTTATGGAATTGAATGGAAAAAAGTGAATCTTAATATAGTCTATACTATTAAAACTTAGCATATAAATCAAAACATACTACAAGAAAATGATAAATTTCCAACGGGCAAATCCGTTGGAAATGGTCAAAAAAGGTTTGTTCTGACGGGTTTCCGACGGATTCGACAGTCAATTCTATTTCGTCAGAAATTTTTACTCCGTCAAAAAACCGTTAAAAATTTCCAACCGTTTTTTGACGGATTTTTTCGGTTGGAAATTTCTGACAGGAAATTTATCCGTTAAAAATATCTGACAGATTTATCCGTTAAAATTTTTTGACGATTAAGTTCGTCAACAATAACTGACCGATTCGTCCGTCAGAATTTAAATTTTTACAAATATAATTTAAAATCGTCAAATTTAATAATTTAAATAATTAAAACTTAAAATTAAAAATTAAAATTATAAATTAAATATGAATCTTAATTAAGATTGCAAATTGTCATAATTAAACATTTTCGACAATATAATTAAAATATTTAAGTTATTACAAAGTAAAATATTTAAAATACATAATAGTTGAAAAACGTTTAACAGAGAATCGAACTGGGAAAATGAGAATTGTTCGGGGTAAACCCGAGATATGAAATCAGTGATGCAACAAAGTTGTTCCTCCATAGCCCGTCGCTTTGTCCGCTCTTCAACGAGCTCTATTTTCAGCTCCTCCATATCTTGAACGAACCTGGGGTAGAAGAGGTTGATTGACTCGATGAAATAACATCCGGATGAGGGCCTAAACCATAGCAATTAAAATGTTTTTGAACACAATTAAAAAACTATAACAGAAATAATACAAAAATATATATATACATATATATTAAAAAGGTTTTAAAATATATAACTATATATTAAAAATGTTTTGAAAAACAATTAAAAATTATAACAGAGATATCACAAAATATATACATATATTTAAAAATATTTTAAATTTATACATATATATTTAAAACCTTTTAAAAAAATAAAACTATAACATACATATACATATATATTAAAAACGTTTTAAAATAAAATAAAAACTATAACAGAGATAGCAATATATATATATATATATATTAAAATCATTTTAAATATTTAAAAACGTTTTTAAAAATAAAATAAAAACTACACGAGAACAAAACAATCAAAAAACGTTTTTACAAACAAAATACGCACATGCATATATAAAACTTGCAAACGTTTATCATAAACCCTAATTCTATAGATCTAAATATAAACATCAGTGAACAAAATCTTTAATTAAAAAATATAAACTAAACAAAACAAAACTTACATATCGGGAAAGATGGTGCTGGCCGGAATGGTTGGGTTGACGGAGATGGCCGGAGTACTCGATTGAGAGAGGATAATCGGAAAATCAAGCTTTCGGCGAGAGACGAGGGAGGGGGAGATGAGCCATTTTCGGCGAAGTAACAAAGGAGAAGGAGACATTAGGGTAAATGGTTGTGCGTTTATATATCAAAATTTTTCTGACCGAAAATTCAGTTTGGAATCCGGTTGGAAATTTCTGACCGACTAGTGTCCGTCAGAAATTTCTGACTGAAGAGGGTCCGTTCAGAATTTTTTTGACCGAAGAGGATCCGTCGAAAATTTCTAACCGAGGAGGATACGTTGGAAATTTTTGACGGATTTTTTCGTTCGTCAGGAAATTTTTGACCGGATTTCCAACGACAATAATTCAAAATTATTGCCGTTGGAAAATCGTCAGAAAATTCAGACCGTTTTTTGACCGATTTTGTGCCGTCATAAATTTCTGACCAATCGCAATATCCGTTGGAAAGTCGTTAGAAATTTCTGACCAAAAAAACGTCGGTCGGAATGTCCGTCAGTTCTATCCATTGCGCGCATACATGCTCCACTGATAAGATAATTTCAAGTGTGTTTCCATAGACTGAGTTGTATTGTTTCCACGTATATAACACTTTCACGTGAACCTACCAACTGGTTTTGAAGGCTTCACATCACCCAAAGAAGTGAATGGCATAAGAGCATTCATAGTGCTTGATTATTTTTCTGCGTTGAAGGTGTTGTGAGTTTTAAGTCGATGGAACTAGTTATATTTATAAGAAAAGTTTAATGAAGGTATTCATGAAACTTAAAATTTATTATTAGGGAATATCTTAGGTATAATTTAGGAAGTTGCAGATATTTTGTGAAATGTAGTTTCCGGAAATCATTTATGCAGTTAAATCAAATTTGGTAAACCTATTTTTTTTATTGAAAGGAAAAATAGATGATGCGTAGCCAATAATTGAATATAGAAGTTGATAAAGCCTATACTATTAAAGCAAGATTTTCTTCTATTAATAGTGATATTATCATTTAAGTTTATTATTTAATACTTAGACACTCGCCCAAGTATATAATATATACTATAGCATAGATGGAAGTTTATATATTTACATTATTTAAGACATAACCCTATCCAACTATCTATACAAATATTATATATTTGGAATAACTATGATCGCGGGAAATATTTGTCTTAGCCGTGAAGACTCGAGGCCGTGGGTGGATGGGTGGTTGGATAGACGTATTAGGATCGAACATTGTAATAACCTATTGTGCAAACTTAACAATTGTATTGAATCCTTTGTATTATAAATAAATCAATCAATTATCATAGCTTTGACTCTAATAACTCGCATATAAACTCTAAAAATTCGAATCACATAATAATGGAACTGGACTTAAGAAAATCAGGCCTTAAAATGAACTGATCGGCCTGGATTATCCCATGGTCGAAACCATAAGAACCTCAATGGATCAAGTGTTCGGGTTAGGGCGCTTTAAGTTGGTATCAGAGCATGCTTGATTGTAGGATTGTTGGTTATGGGGAAAACCACTCATTCCGGCTCGGGTCTCACGGTATGGTTTTATTAACCTAGGATGTGTATATGTTGCGGTGATTCGCTAACATGTTTTATCCTTAGGCTGGAAAAAGAAAAACCGGGAAGGGAAGGAAATCCAAGGGAATGGCTGAAACCAGTCAAGCGGTGGATGGGGCGTGAACCCCTTGAATTTAAGTCCAATCGGACCTGAGATTGGACAAACCGAAGGAGGAACACCGCTGGTTCAGATTAACCTTGGAGAGACTCGGTTCGTGGATCCCCAAAACCACGGCCAGAATCAGCATGATGAGGAAATTGTAGATCCTCTAATGCGGTACATAACTCGGCTACACCGGGTGGAGCGGTTGATGAAACTGTGGGACATAGGAAACATGATGTGGAACCATCCATGCGGATGTGTTAAGTGCACTAAAAACGATGGCTACTCAGATGAACGCACTGATCCAAGCGGTTACACCATTGGTAAACACGTTTGTGGGTCAAGCAACTCAAATCCCCATGGCCATACCCATAGTCCATGGACTGGTTAGAGAGGCGGCTGAAGTAGTCGAGATTCGATCCACCAGCTAGAGCTGTGAAAAGGTGGATTATCTAAGTGTACTGGAACACATAGCTCGCATGGGAACCAAGCATTTAAGGGTAGTACTGATCCTATTGAGGCGAATGACTGGAGGAGTAGTTTGATCTGAAACTTTGAATCCACTCGCTGCCCGAATGACTAAAAGAAGGACATTACAGTCCACTTCCCGGAAGGGGGTGCACATAACTGGTGGCTGGCTCTAGACAAACGTACATGAGGGCATATTGAGCAGATTGAAAACTTTGAGTATGAGTTCAACAGCAAGTATTTCCCAGCCGAAGCATGGGATCGTCTTGAGGCCAAGTTTCTGGACCTAACTCAAGGTCGCAGAACTATCTGGGAGTATGAAGAAGAGTTCAACCGACTTAGACGGTATGCTGCGGAAGGAACTAGAGGAGGAATCAATACAAGTGCGTAGGTTCTTCCGAGGCTTACGGGTCGAACTCCTCACCCACTGCTCTGTTCGTACCTTTAGTACAGTCACGGAGTTAGTTGAAAGGGTGGCTTTGCTGGAAGCTACTCTGGTGGAGGATAGCCATGTTAGGTCTCACCCCCACCTATATTTGGTTAACAAGACAAACCACCAGAAGAGGAAAAGGGATGAGGTCGATGAAGGTCATAGGAATTCGGGAAATTGATCCTAATGAGCCAAGTGCAGTGAATGCTGGAGGGCGTGGGTGCTTGCACTAGATGTGTCAGCAAGGACCATGCGGCCCAAACCTTCCAAAAATGGACCAAGGGGAAGGAAAAGTGACTAGTGATGATGCTAAGTCATGCTACCATTGCGGAAAAACTGGGCATTTCAAGAGAGAATTCCCTAAGTTGCAAGCGGAGCAGAAGAGGAACCGCGTGGATGTTGATAGGTCGGCCCATGGCAAAAGGGCAGACTGTGATACCACAGGTGTATGAGCTTTCGAAGGTGTCTGGCGAGACTAGCACCTTCTAAGCTGTCACTGGTACGTCAGTAAGCCTTGGCCTATTCTATTTTTGCATTGCATGGAACATAGAATGGGTAGATACTTAGCCTACAGAATGATTGTAGGGACCTTAAATATTGGTGGTTTGGATACACACACACTTTTCAATTCAGGGCAACACATAGCTTTGTAAGCCCAGATATGATCAGAAAGGGGATATTGCGGAAGGAACTTAATTGGTGTTTTAGCATAGTGAATGCGGCCGGGGGGATGGTCATGCATTCACTAGGGGTGGTTAAAATCATTCCACTTTTGATCCAAGGCAAGAGTATGAATGTGGATTTGATAGGATTCAGCCTTAAGAATCATGAAGTGATCTTAGGCATGGACTGGTTGGGAAAATGTCGGGCCACTCTGGACTGCCACTGAGGGCGAGTTTGATTTGAGAGTGGAGTTGGACCAATTGAGTTCCAAGGGATAAGGCCAACTTCGGGTAGTTTAGTGGTGTTGGCTGTCCAAGCAGAAGGGATGCTCGAGAAGGGTTGTGAGGCCTACTTGGCTACAATCACCACGACCGAAGTTGGGAAAGGTGTAGACTTTGGAGAGATTCTAGTGGTCAATGAGTTCGAGGATGTGTTCCAAGCCTTTTCAGGATTACCACCTGATAGATCGGATCCAATCACGATCAAACTTGAACCAGGGGCTGCTCCATTTTCTAAAGCACTTACAGAAGGGTTTTTATGTATTTCAATGCAAACTCTATCAAATTAACCCTACGAACTACTCTTACCAAGTGAGGTCAAATTGTAGTATTTAGGGATCGAATCCCACAGGGAGCATGGATACACAATAAACTCAATACAATCGCGATTAATCTAGCCAAATAGATTAATAAGCAATATATAAACTATAGCAGATAATTGATTGATTGGTAAGTAAACAATAATAATAAATAGCTAGATCTAGGGTTTCATGCAAGTGGATTATAGAGGATATAAGCAAGGGTATTAATCATAGAACTCAATATCAAATGTAAAAGATGACCAGCTCTCTCTGCGAGTCTAATCTATTGACTAAGTCTGATGTCTCAGCTCTTGCTTTTTTACGCGGAATGACCATCGATCGATGGTAATGATCCTGCGCCGATCGATGGTCTCTCGAGTCAAGCATTAAGACCTAATCAATATGTTCAATAAATTAACTAAATCAACTATCGTTTGTTTCTACAACCTAGCTCAACATTATTAATTCTTGTAGTAGACCATGCTCTCGCTTGCGCCTAACTATCCTATGATCAGGGTTCTATTTAGTTACTCTAGAAGACAAGAAATAAACACAATTCTATTGATAGATCTAATAATCACCCTAGCAATTATATTGTTTGGCTAATCCATCATTACCATTAATAAACCTTGAACCTAACAAGAGATCTACTCAGACATGATCTTTGTCACAGAAATCATAGATGAATAGAATAAATATATAATAGATATAGAATAGAAATCAAATAATTAACCAAAGGAGTTCAAGGAGGACTCTGAAGGAGTTCCTCCCTTCTCTCCTAACCCTAGAACAATAGATAAAATAAATCTTTCTTAGCATTTCAGTCGTAGTCGTCAACAATGGCTTAGAAAACATATAAATGGGATTTAGGTCATTTATTGGTATTTTGGTAAGTTTGTGATGGCTTCTGAGCTTAAGTCGGCCATAAACAAAGTCCAGCCTGTCTTCTGGGAACACCGTCAATTGATGGTAAGGCTGTGCCGTCGATCTACACTCATTCATCTTCTCGGCAGCTTCCTCTCGCGAGGCAGACATACCGCTCTTCAGTACAATGGGCATAACTTTAGATCTAACAGTCAGATAGACCTCACACCGGTGGAATTGGAAACCTAACTCAAATCTCTATAATATTTCAAAATATCAGCTCAATCTCATAGTGGAAATTTATCCATCCATAACTAACATCTGACGCATCTGCGCAGTTATGCATCTCTAAAAGCTCCAAAATCACCAAAATTCTCCAGAACATACCTGAACCTGAAAATACTCTAAAATATACTCCAAAAACATATAATAGAATATAAATAGAGCTGATATCATGGCACAATAGTGGTTAAATATCATGCCCTATCAACACCCACAGACTTAAACTTTTTGCTTGTCCTCAAGCAAACAAGCCTGCGGAAGAGGTTTTGAAAAGCGAAGACTCACATAGTAGTTAAGTATAACTGTCACCTCACCTTGTTACAACCACATCTTATCAAGTCAATCACTGAGAAACTTTATATACCTTCTCATGTACTGATATCATTTCTTTGCATAAAATAAAAGTGCAGGCTTTACCTTGGGATTATCGATCAAAGGATATACGGACTCTTACCTATGCAAGTATCTTAACACACAAGTAGTCTTCCATGATTCATTTCCTCTCTCTTCTCACTTCTTCTCAGTCAATGTCTCCCTTCTTTTGACGGTATCACTTTATTTTTTTAATTGACTGAGATATTTGGATAAGTTTCCATGAATCAAGCCCTAATGGTTTTTGCCACCAGATCCTGTTGACTTCTTTTTGACATTTATCTCTTTCTTGGATCATATGAATCAAGATTTAATGGTTGTAGCCACCAAATCCTGTTTAACTCCTTTTTTAATTCGAAGGGCAAAGAGAGGGGAATTAGAAGCACATAGAATTTTACCTTCTAAACTTGGAGAAGGAATCCGATCCAATGTATACCAAATCCCAAAGCAAGCAAATAATGTCAGGATTACTGTTGGAAATCAGCTTCGGTTCCTTCAAACTTTCTAAGCAAGTGTGATATAGTGGCAAGATGATCCACTTTGGTAACTCTAGTAATCTCTGCAAACAACCTTCTAGGAATGGTGCTAAAGTGTGGTTAGTCAATAATAGATCTTGATCATAGTACACTTCTTGACTCAATAAAACTTTTTGAAAAACTTATATATATAGTAAATAAGACTCAAAACAAATCAAATAGCATCAGCGAACCTCCCCTAGACTTAAATTACACTGTCCCTAGTGTAATCTGTCCCGGATTGGTTATGAAAAATCAAATCATAAGTAAATAGCTTAAGAGAGAAATTCGATACCAGACTCTGTGAAGAGTGTCGATCGATGGCAAATGGATGGTTGTCGACCGATGTTCATGATCCATGGTCGATCGATGTTAATTCTTCAGTGTCGATCGATGGTACACCTAGAAGTTTCTACTATATTCTTTTTTTACCCTGAAATGAATAAATACGAAAATTATTAATGAATGAAAAATAAAATCGAATTAAAACTTACTAAAGAGTGGGTTGCCTCCCACTCAGCGCTTGTTTATATTCTTTAGCTTAACTTTTTGAAACTCTGATTTAGTTAAGATGAGATTGGGAACTTGCTCCAAAACAATTCCCAATGTCCAATTTTTCAGCTTCATCACCCTTTTTGTGAAAGCCTCCACAAAATCTTCTCCTTTGTCTATCATCTCAGCAATAAGGAGTGCTTGAAGCTTTGCAAATGGCTGCAATAAGCATCTGCTGCACACTCTGTATTTCCTAACGCTATCTGAAAAGTGGGGAATCAATGATAACTGAGGACCTTCCTTGATCCTTTTTCTCTTCTTCCAATTCCTTTTCTTCTTTCGCCCAGACTTGTCTGACTCGTGGTGGCTCCATCGAAGAGATTATGAGATACTTCAAACTCATTATGCTCTGATCCGTGATGACTGTCGATCGACGCTCTATTTTTGATGTCGATCAATGTTCCAATGGTGGCGTCGATCGATTCACCAGTGATTGTGTCGATCGATACTGCGACCAATGGTCCTTGGTCAGCGTCATCTTCATACTTCAATACTCTCTGAGAAACAATTGTATGCTGAAGATCATCAAATACCTCAACGTAGAGATCCATATGCACACTTCCATCTGGTGGAATAGGAGATTCAACCTCAAAAACAGCACTGGGAACCACAAACTTTACAGAGTCAGGTACCATCTTTGCTCTTTTGTGAAAACCAGTAGCTTCTTTTGTGCAGATAGGTGGTCGTAGATGTTCTGGGACAGCAAGGTGTGAGGTCTTGGATGCGTACATTCTCTCCTCCACCGGTCTTGGTTCAATCATGTAACTTGGATGTTCGCCAAATAATGGGTGTTGATTGATGAAGTTGGGGGCTGTCGATCGATGCTCTCTGGTGGGTGTCGATCGATGCCTGCTTTTGGTGAAGTTTAGAGATCTCTTGTCGAAGTGTGCTGATCGTCATTAATCTTCTTCTCCGAGTCCTGACCCAAATCTTTAGGTTGTGCTTCATCCAACTGCTTCACGAATTCCTCTAGATCCAAGAATGGTGTCGATCGACAACATGGGTTAGTGTCGATTGACGTTGAGGTCTTAACGTCGGTCGACATTGAAGTCTTAGTGTCAATCGATGCTGAAGTCGGATCACTCAAATCGGCTTCTTCTACTCTACTCAGCTCTCCATATCCATTTTATTCTTCTTTCTTCTTCCTCTACCATATATGTCAGCATAGCTTCCATCTCGATCTTAATATTTACTTCAATATCATAGAGAAAGTTGGTGAGGAAGGCATTCGTGATGTCATTCCAGGTAGTGAGAGATCATGGTGGCAACCTCTTGAACCAACATGCTGCTTCTCCAGCAAGAGAGTATGGGAATAGTTTGCAGAAGTATTAATCTTTAGAGACTCCATTGCAATTGATGGTTGATGCTAAATCATTGAATGATTCAAGGTGGCTACTGGGACATTCATGAGGAAGACCATGAAAAGTATGCTGACCAACAAGAGATATATATATATGCAGGATTCAGCTCAAAGACATTCCTTTGTGGTGCAGAACGACGCATCGCAGACCTTTTGGCGTAGGAATCCTCAGGCCAGTTGTAGTCTCTAAGTGTCTTTTGTCATTCAATCCCAGAATTCACATTAACAACAATAGCATCAGGGATTCCATTCCCCTGTTCATGAATCAATTGTTCTGCACTGTTGTGCGCACGACCTCTTTCGTCCCGTAAGATGCCATACTTGTCAACTCTTAGTATGAGTACTTCCACCTTCTCTATCTTCTCCCAAATAGTATCGATCGACGACGAAGTGTTGGTGTCGATTGATGTCATGATGTTAGTATCGATCGACAGTGAAGTATTTGTGTCGAACGATGCTCGCTTCTCTTTGCTAGCGATCACTGCTTGGAGGGTGTCGACTGCCCTCGTAGACTTATGGATCGTACGCGAATAAGCAGGTTCCATTTTTAAAGAACCCAAAAATCCTCTTCTCATTGCTTCCTGGTACCAGTATGTACCTAAAACACAAGAAAAACAATTATGTAAGTAAACTAATATAGAAAAATACCTAGACTAAATCAAACAAATTGAGTCTTGGCAAATCCTTGTCCCCGACAACGGTGCCAAAATTGACAAGAGGGTTTTTATGTATTTCAATGCAAACACTATCAAATTTGACAGGAGGGTTTTTATGTATTTCAATGCAAACAAATTATATGTTTCAATGCAAACACTATCAAATTTAGGGATCGAATCCACAGGAGCGTAGGCACACAATAAACTCAATACAATCGCGATTAAGCTAGGCAAATAGATTAATAAGCAGTAAATAAACTATAGCAGATAATTGATTGATTGGTAAATAAACAATAATCATAAATAGCTAGATCTAGAGTTTCAAGCAAGTGGATTACAGAGGATAGAAGCCAAGGGTATTAATCCTAGAACTTAATATCAAATGTAAAAGATGACCAGCTCTCGCTGCGAGTCTAATCTATCGACTAACTCCGATGTCTCAGCTCTCGCTTGTTGACACGGAATGACCGTCAATCGATGGCAATGATCCTGCATCGATCGATGGCAATGATCCTGCATCGATCGATGGTCTCTCGAGTCAAGAATTAAGACCTAATCGATATGTTCACTAAATTAACTAAATCAACTTTCGTTTGTTTCTAGCAACCTAGCTCAATAGGATTAATTCTGGTAGTAGACCATGCTCTCGCTTGCGCCAAACTATCCTATGATCAAGGGTTCTAGTTAGCTACTCTGGAACACAAGAAAAAAACACAATTCCATTGATAGATCTAATAATCACCCTAGAAATTCAATTGTTTGGCTACTCCATCAGTACCATTAATAAACCCTGAACCTACCAAGACATCTACTTAGACATGATCTTTTTCATAGAAATCATAGATGAATATAATAAATATATAATAGATATAGAATAGAAATCAAATAAAGAACCAAAGGAGTTCCAGGAGGACTATCAAGGAGTTCCTCCCTTATCTCCTAACCCTAGAACAATATATAGAATAAAGCTTGCTTAGCGTTTCAAGTGTAGCCGTCAACAATGGCTTAGAAAACATATAAATAGGGTTTTAGGTCGTCCATGGGTATTTTGGTTATGGGCTTAAGTCGGCCATAGAAAAAGTCGGGCCTTTATTCTAGGATCACCGTCGATCGATGATAAGGCTGTGCCGTCGATCGACACTCAGTCATCTTCTCGGCAGCTTCCTCTCGCGAGGCAGAAAGACCACTCTTCAATAAAATGGGCATAACTTTCCATCTAACCGTCAGATGGACCTACAACCGGTGGCATTGGAAATCTAACTCAAAGCTCTATAATCTGTAAAAATATAACCTTAATCTCAATGTGGAAAGTCTCCATCCATAGCTAAACATCTGACGAATCTGAGAAGTTCTACATCTCTGAAAGCTCCAAAATCACCAAAGTTCTCCAGAACGTACCTGAACCTGAAAATACTCTAAAACATACTCCAAACACATATAATATACTCTAAATAGTGCTGATATCATGGCAAAATAGTGGTAAATATCATGCCCTATCAGGCACCGTACAAAATGGCTCCATCTTAAATGGCTGAGCTAAAGAAGCAACTTGAGGAGTTGACGGAAAAGAGATTTATACGGCCGAGTAGTTCGCCATGGGGCGCACCGGTCCTGTTTTCTAATCAAAAGGATGGAAGTTTCCGTCTATGCATCGACTATCGGAGACTAAATTGGGTTACTGTAAAGAACAAGTATCCATTGCCTCAGATAGATGAATTGCTGGATCAACTAAGAGGGGCGACTTGGTTTCCCAAAATTAACTTCGCCTCGGGTTATCATGAAATCCCGATTGAGCCAAGTGATATGCGGAAAACAACATTCATGATGAGGTATGGACACTACGAGTTCGTGGTCATGCCATTCGGACTGACCAACGCCCCAGCTGCCTTCATAAAAATTATGAATGGCATATTTCAAGAATTCTTGGATGAGTTTGTGATCATTTTAATAGATGATATACTTGTTTACTCCTTGGAATGGGAATCGCATAAGGGGCATCTTCGGGCCGTGCTGGGATGGTTAAGGGAACAAAAACTCTTTGCAAAACTGGGTAAGTGCAGCTTTTAGCAAAGGAGTATTGGATTCCTAGGACACGTTGTGTCTAGTGAGGGAGTCTCGGTTGACCCGGAGAAGATCAAATCCATCAAGGACTGGCCAAGGACAAAGGTTGCCACTGAAGTAAGCAGCTTCCTTGGATTGGTTGGGTATTACCGGAAGTTTGTAAAAGGGTTTGCAAGTTTAGCCCAACCCATGACTTGACTGACCGGAAAGGATGTAAATTCACATGGTCAGAAAAGTGTGAGAAGTGTTTCTTAGCATTGAAGGATATGCTAACGAGTGCACCAGTTCTAGCCTTGCCTAAAACGGATGAACCATATGTTGTCTATACAGACGCATCTATATCCGATCTTGTCTGTGTTCTGATGCAGAAAGGCAAGGTGATCACCTATGCATCAAGACAATTGAGGAAGCATGAAGTGAACTATCCGATCCACGACCTTGAAATGGGTGCAATTGTGTTTGCTTTGAAGATAAGGAGATCATATCTATATGGGGCCAAGGTGCAGATCTTCATGGATCATAAGAGCCTCAAATACATCTTTACTCAGCCTGAGTTGAACCTAAGCCAAAGGCGGTGGATGGAATTTGTAGCTGATTATGATCTGGATATCGCTTACCATCCGGGCAAGGCAAACTTGGTTGCAGATGCACTATGCAGGAGAAGGGCTGATGTTTCAGCGGAAAGGGAGTCTGAACAGCTTGAAGGAATGATCTGGACCTTGTATCTCAATGCATTGTCTAAGGATCATGAACCATTGGGTCGGAGTGTAGTAGATCAAGCGGATCTACTCACCAGAATCCGAAATGCTCAGGTCAAAGATGAGAACTTAAACAAAGTTGCTCAAAATGATAAGACTGAGTACCAAACATCCGAAAATGGGACAATCCTTTTCAATGGTCGGGTCAGTGTGTCGAATGATAGGGAATTAAAGGAAGAGATATTGAAACAAGCCCAGTCGCCAAAAATATTTTCTATCCATCCTTGGTCAGACAAAGATGTACCACGACATAAAGAGGTACTATCATTGGATCAGAATGAAACGAGATTTGGCCAAGTGGGTGGAGAATTGCCCAACTTTCCAACTTTTCAAAGTCGAAAACCAATATCCAAGTGGGTTGTTGCAGAACCTACCCATTCCGGAATATAAGTGGGATCATATCCCAATGGACTTTGTAACTGGTCTCCAAGCAACAAAGAATAAGAGGGATGTGGTCTGGGTGGTTTTGGACCGACTGGCCAAGTCTGCTCACTTCATCGCAATGAGGAAAAAACAGATGGAGTGTGGGAGATAATGCAGAACTACATGGACAAAATTGTCCGGTTACATGAGTGCCGGCGAGTATTCAATTCCCATTTCTGGAAAGCCTTCCAGAAAGCTTTGGGAACACGGGTGAACATGAGAATGGCCTATCACCCCCAAACGGATGGCCAATCTTAAAGGACAATCCGTAAGAAGATATGTTACGGGCTTGTACCTTAGATTGGGGTGACTCGTGGGAACGGCATCTGCCCTTGGTTGAGTTCGCCTACAACAATAGCTTCCATAGAAGCATTGGCATGTTACCATATGAAGCATTTTATGGACGTCCATGCCGAACGCCATTATGCTGGACTCAAGTGGGGGAATGCAGCATAACTGGACCATACATAATAGAAGAAACAGCTGAGAAGATCAAATTCTTGAAGGATAAGATGAAGGAAGCCGAAGATAGACAGGAAAGCTATGCGGACAAGCATCGAAAGAACCTTGAGTTCGCAGTTGATGATATAGTCTATCTAAAGATGGTGACTTTCAAGGGTCGAGCAAGAGTTTCAAGAAGAGGGAAACTTGATCCAAGGTACTTGGGTCAGTTTAGGATCATTGAAAGAGTTGGATCGGTTGCGTACAAGTTGAACTTACCAACCGAAATGGAAGCATTTCACAATGTGTTCCATGTATCCCAACTCCGTAAATTCTTAACGGATCAAGACGTTATAGTGCCTGAACTGCCTTTGGAGTTAGGCACAAACCTAACTTTGGAGTCAAGACCAGTCCGAATTGTTGATAGGATGGAAAAACAACAAGGAAGAAGGTAACCCAAATGGTTAAAATCGTTTGGGACTGCAATGGCAAGGAAGAATCAACTTGGGAAACCGAAGCTAAAATGAAGGCCGAATACCCCAATGGTTTGAACAGTTTAAGGGGGAAGGATTACTTGGTTTGGATTCGGGATGAATCCCTATCAAGTGGGGGAGACTTGTAGCATCCCCAATCCTAGATAGGATCGTTGGGATGGACCATCGGATGAGGGAACGAACAAGCCGGTCTTATGACACAAATGCAAGCGTTCCATGGTCTGATTAAAGGGTTAAGTCCAAGTTATGATCAGGACTTATCCAAGAAAACAAGGAAAAATAAGAAAAGGAACTCGAACGAGCTAAAGAAAGAGTGTAAACAAGCTGGAATAAGCTTGGGTGAGCTTGGGCGAGCTGGACGAATCTGGACAGAGCATGGGGTAAGCTGGACCGAGCTCAAGTTGAGTTCAGTAAAGCCAAGTCATCTCGATCAGCTACTAGACCCAGCTCAGTCAGCTGAACCAACTGCCGGGAAGCTCAACTCAGCTGGTTAGAGTGTTCGACGGTTGAGTAAGCTGGTTTTATCGAGACGGTTATCAGACCGAAGGTCGGATCAGGTGCGGGTCCGAACTGGTCCATCTAAGCTAGGGCACGTTTGGAAAGTGTGTCCGGCGGTTTTGGGACGAAGGGGCGCGTATGGATAACCGCCCAAACGGTTTCCAAAGCACCTTTTCGCCCCAGGGCAATTTCTGGATGGTTTTTGGCCAAGTCTTCTTTGTATTTCGGACCTGGGGATCAGTTTTAGACACAAAATTTCATAAGGAAACTCACGAAAATATCAGAACCAAAAAGGCAACAGAAGGAGAAGAATTAAGGCGAATTGGGAAGAAGACTTGATCAGAATCAAGCCACGAAGGCAATCTGACTCCATCGTGTTGAAGAACGATCCAGAATGAGTCTGAAGGAGAAAAAACCATGTACTGGACCGGGACTCCAGAATGTACTTCCAAGGTGAGTGGAAGGACCGAATAAACATCGCTCATAGCCCTCGGGTGATTCCGACTGGTTTTATGGTGATTAGGTTAAACGGTTACATCCATCTCTTTCTAAACTTGATCGTTTTCTTCTTTCTTATGTATGAACGATCAAGTAACTTAGGCCTTAGGTCCGAGTAAAAAGACCAAGGATGTAAGCCGGTCCGATCATGTGATCCGATGCTTAAGTTCTGGATCCGATAGATCACAAGTTTTAGCCAAATGGCTTGATCGGGTTAAGGCCGATCTGGATGGTTCAGTGGTAAGACAGACAGTTATGGATCCGCAAAATGAACTTGATCGATCCGGTTACTAAACTTGATAAATCAAATATTATTATTGTTGCATGCATTAGAAACTGATTGTTAAGTTATCGGATAGATGCTTATGTTTTGGTTGGTTTCAGGACATGATGGTGATCACGGGAACGATTTGGCTTAGCCGTGAACACTCGAGGCCGTGGGTGGATGGGTGGTTGGATATACTGATTTAAGATCGAACATTGTAATAAACTAGTGTGCAAACTTAACAAGTGTATCCAATACTTTGTATTATAAATAAAGCAATCAGTTTATCTTAGCTTTGACTATAATAACTCGCATATAGACTCTAAAAAATTCGAATTACAGAATAATAGAACTTGACTTAAGATTATCAGGCCTTAAAAATGAACTGGTCGGTCTGGATTATCCATGGTCGAACCATAAGAACCTCAATGTATCAAGTGTCCGATTTAGGGCGCTTTAGCCTCCCTCTTTATACCCTCACCTGGATACCCTAAGTCGGTTCATCTTAATGGGCCTTCGCTCATCGGGCCAGATGGGTAGGCCGATGAAATGCTCCTTGAGCAGTACGTCCTTGGTTTCTCCAACAAATTGATCGCTAGTCATCTTAGCCGGCTAAAAGTAGTCTATAGCCGAGCCGAATGCTTTTTAGCCGCGAGAAGAATGCTTTTGGCTGCGAGCCAGACCTAGCGATCCAAATTTTGATGGGCCAGGCTGGCTATTTTTCACGGGCTTGTGGGGGATGCAATCCTCCTCATACAATAAGTCCCCCTAGTTCACTGGTGGTTGGCATAGTCTGCCCCAGTGAATTTGTGTGCCTGGCTCGGGAATAAACAATCTGGCATGTGCCAACGGATTGTCCACTCATTCAGATCTCTTTGTTGCATTTTCCGTTATCATCCGGATTAGCGGTCGTTTTGTCGCGCTAGGTCAGGGACATTAAGCCGAGCGTTCCTACGGTGCTGGAGGGCGGATTCTTCAAAGCGTTAGGTTCAGGATCACATCGCGCCCGTTTAATTTATGTCGCTCAAGAGGTGGAAGGGTCGTGGAAGGAATAGTCCGTATGGAGAGACTTTAAGTCTACCCGTGTTTTTGGGAGCTGAACGGACGCAAGAAAATGGGAAATTAACGGGATCCACAAGCCCATTTGTGTTGGGAAAACAAAAGGTTGCGAGGTTGAAGGGATTTTAGGGTCCATTTAGGCCTCGCTAGACCTAATTATCACGTCTTGGGGGGACGCGCCTCTTTCTTCCTTATAAATAGACGTCCGTCCCTCATTCTTCTCTGCGTGTTAAGATACTTTCTCTCTCTACTCTTTGTTTCTCTCTCTAGATCCTGTTGTAAAATATATATACTGTTCCGTTGATAATCATGTCATCGAGGAGGAAACAATCATGAAAGGAGAAAGGTAAGGTGCGTTACCACCACCCCGAGTTCTGCAGACAACGTCAAAGTCGGGAGAGAGATCCTTGATGATTTCTGCCTCGTCCATCGCGATGCAACGATGGACACGAGAAACATGAGTTTATCGCAGAGGATATTAGTCGCTGAGGTAGAAAAGCTTTTTCAGGGGTAAAGATGATGGTAATGATGCGACGGATGTCTCTCGCGATTCGGGGTGTTCAGTGGTACATCCCGACTTCGTCCCGGTGCGCTACTGCCCATGTGGGGTTTTTGTCGAACTCCCAGCGGTAGCTTCCAAGCTGCTTTATTCCGATGAAGTGGAGGGCAGTCTTGGAAGAACGTGCAAGAAACCCGATCGACACCGGGTGAAGAAGCTGTTGAAAAACTGCGACATTGAGGGTGTGACGTTTCTCATCCCCACCCATACTAAGAGACCTTGGTTGCCGCCGGTGGGGGTACCAGTGCGTGTACGAGTCGTATTTTTAGAAGGATACCAAGCTGTGGTTTCCCATCCCCTGCCTTATTACGTCGTACGTGTTTCGTCGGGACGTATCCATCAGCCAGTTCT
Source organism: Moricandia arvensis (assembly GCA_905132765.1). Lineage (NCBI taxonomy): Eukaryota > Viridiplantae > Streptophyta > Magnoliopsida > Brassicales > Brassicaceae > Moricandia > Moricandia arvensis. The sequence goes on along the minus strand of CAJHQP010004560.1, from coordinate 26,091 downwards.
TGAATGGCTTGATGATGTAGCTTTTATTATTGCACTCTCAAATTAACCCTATAAGCTACTTTTTACTCTCTCAAATAAGAGGTTCAATTGTAGTATTTAGTGATCGAATCCACAGGGAGTATGCGCACACAATAGACTATAAATGTTTAGATTAAGCTAGGCAAAACAGTTTATTAAAGAAGTAATAGTAGACAAGTAAGCAGGTGATTGTTTTGATAACAATAAGATGAAATAGCTAGGTCTAGGGATTTATCAATCTATAGATTCAAAACACAAATCAAGGATGCTAAGGGTTTTATAGATCGAATTCTAGAACTCGAATTCAATAAACAAGTAATACAGCTCCCGCGTGCAATTACTAATCAGATGCCTAAGTTATATGTTCAGCTCCCGCGTGCAATTACTAATCAGATGCCTAAGTTATATGTTCAGCTCTCGCATGCAAACAAGGATCGAGCGTTGATCGATACCACTGCTTGGGTATCGATCGATCGATCGATAATGTTCAACCAGATCCTAGACCAAATCTCGTATGCGCCTAGATATTTAATCCACACAAGACTATTAATTAATTACTCTCTCATGCCTCTCAATTGTCCAATGATTCTAGGTTCAAGCAATCAGTCACACTCTCGTGTTATTCCATTACTCTAGATCCTATTATTACAAGCCACCCTGGTGTAGAGATCTATAGATAACCTAGCAATCCAATGACTATCAGTTTGACATTAAGAACAGGAAATCCCTAAACCTAACAAGATGATTAGTCAAACATGGAAGCAATAACACAAATCATGGTCTGAATAAATAATAGATATAGAAATCAATATAAAACCAAAGGAGTTCCAATCAATCTCTGAAGGAGAATTTATCTTCTCTCCAAAAGTTAAGACAAAGGATAAAATAAAGCTTAGCCGTCAACAATAGCTTAGAAAACTACATAAATTAGGTTTAAACTCGTGCAGGGGTATTCTGGTAACTTGCCATTATATCTTGGCTTTAGTCGGCCTTAAAACAAGCTGTGCCTGTCATCTGGGATCACCTTCAATCGAAATCAAGCTGTGCCGTCGATCGACACTCATTCAACTTCTCGACAGCTTCCTCTCGCGAGGCAGACAGACTACTCTTCAGTAAATCGAGCATAACTTTAGATCTAACAATCCGATGGACCTCAAACCGGTTGGAATTAGAAAGCTAACTCAAATCTCTATCTTATGTCAAACTACCAGCTCAATCTCACCTGGGGGAAGGTCTCCATCAATAGCTAAACATCTGACGCATCTGCACAGTTCTGCATCTCTAAATGCTCCAGAATCACTAAAGTTCTCCAGAACGTACCTGAACCTAAAAAATACACTAAAAACATACTCAAAACACATATTACTAGACTCTAAATAGGGATGATATCATGGCACAATAGTGGTAAATATCAGGTCTTATCACTCGTTCTGTATAGTGGTGGCTCTGATGGTGATGGCGGCGGAGATTAATGTGTCGATGAGCGCGCGGGATATTGGAGGAGTTATGCTTTGTAAAGCCTAAGTCGGATGGGATGTACTCGGTGAAGATCATCCGAACTATAATGTGATCACCGGTCATCCGAATAAAACTCCTGACTGGCAGCGCTGCTACTTCTTCGTCAAATCTGACAAGTACTCATTCGAGGAGCCGCCTAGCGATGATTTTAGAGTTCTATGGAACTGGCGCATCGGTAAATTGATCATGACCATGACCAGAAGAACCGTTACCGATTGTTCTAACTTTGTGTCTTCTTTGTTTTGGTCGTGTAGTCAATCATCCGAACACGATCGACTATCCAGGAGGTTCGCATTTCTTTGACGATTCACTGGCTATAGCAGCGCTAAGTCATCAACGTTTGCCGCATATCAGTGAAGAAAGGATCCGTCGAGCCTTGGATCGTATCTCGAAAGGTGAGGTTTGGTTTTGAACTTAATTTGTTCTTGTTTCGTTTGTCGGTAGATCTCGATTTAATCGGTTACTATCCCATGCATGTGATTGGGCATCTAACCTTCTTATCAAATTCGGTCCTGGTAATAATCGATTAGGGCTTTTCTCGAAAGGGGGAACAACAGGAAGTGAAGATAGCACGCGAGATGAAGATGCTGCCAGATCTTTCGTCCGTCGTTGAGGGCCGGTTAGGTGTTTCCTCTGTTGCTGTCGGTTTCATGACTCTGCTGGATGGAATGGGATTGGATGGGAACCCGTGATGATCCACCTGTCGATGATGGGTCGAAGGGCAAACTCGAGGCTTTCGAGCGGACTCAGATGGAAGAGCCGCAAAAGAAGAGAAATGAAGAAGAAGAAGTCTGCCAGGAGGAAACAGAATCCGATGCGGGTGACATCCCGAATTAAGGAGATGTCCCGTGTGCGAACCCGAGAGGAGAGCTTACAACCTAGAAAAAACAGGAGGCAGCAAAAGTTCCTCCGCATCAGCTTGAAGACGTTTTTTCCGAGAGAAAGGCCGAACGTCATATGGAAGAGGACAAAGTTCCAGATGGAGTCCAGACTACAGATTTTCGAGGCATCTGGTCATTGCGATCAGTATCAGCACAGATGCGAATTTACCTGCCACCGATAAACCAACATCGGAGGCAGATCTGGGAGTCCCCGATGGCTCGGGAGATATCATTACTCAGGAGGTCCAAGATTTCTTTCCATGATCAGGTCGTTTTTTGGTAAGATGCTGACATACCACTGATTCGTAACAATACGTAGTGCGCCAACCTTGTCCGGAAGATTAGAGGTGGACCGAGCGACCTGCCAGACGTTGATTCTCTGATGCTTAGGGATGCTTATGTCGACGTGGCTCGCAACAAGTTACTGGTAGGTTTACTGTCTTCTAAACTATTGTGTGGGGTTTTTACTACGTATGTACTATCCCGGGGCGATCTATTGCTTTGCAGGCTGACTGCAGTTATGAACAACCTGGTGGAGAAGTATGACTCAAAGCTGGAGGCGACGTTCTCTCAACTGGGAAGGGCTGAGAAGAAAGTTCGGCGCCATGAACAGGCTGCATCGCCTCCTTGAAAAAGGAGATGAGGATTGCCTCCGAAGGGAGATCTCGAGAGAGAGAGATGATGCCGTTTGCCGGAGCGTGGCTCAGGATAAGAGCGCTGATGGTCTTGCTTGTGAGCTCGAAGAAGTCAAGACTGCAATGGAGGAAGTCCGATGCGAGAAAGCCGCTTTAGAAGCGGAGAAGGCTAAGTTGGAGAGAGAAAGGGCTGAAACCGATGAAAGACATGCGATGGAAATTGCGTGTTTCAGGGATTCTCGGATCTTCGAGGTTACCCGCGAACGAGTCAGGATGGAGACTGCCATGATCGCCAAGTGCAATCATCGGTTCGACAGAATCCGCGAACGGGAGTCGCGCTATGATTCTTTTCATACTGCAAGGTGCCTCTACAGTCAGGCCTTCGGAACGAGGAAGTGTCTCCAGATGCTCAAGAGGAGGGTGGCGATATCCCGCAGGAAACCGTAGACTTCTTTGTCGCTGAAGAGGAGAGACTCAAGGAAGAGGCAACCTGTAACGACCCGTTCCAGGAGTATTATTAAATTCAAAGGAAATAAATCATGAGAGGTTTAGTTGTACAAGTAGCTTTAGTTTTCTAAGTGTGGAAGCTCTTGTATTCATGAGAGTTGGAAGAATGAGCTACATTTTTGACTAAGTGTTGGATGTTCGGCAAACACATAGAGCAATTAATGTCTAAGTAAGGGAATTTCAAACTGCCAGTTTAACTATGGAAAGTTTGGCTATTGGAGGAATGCGGGTTCCAAGTAAGGCAAGTTTGATCAGGTGGCAACTGACGAGATTATACGAAAAGAAGGTCGAGTCCACGGGAGTCATATAAGGCAATAAGCATAGATATTCTTGGAGCCATTGATGATAAGTTTGACCAAGCTAAATAAATAAACAACACTTAATGGCCGGCTTGGTGAGCAAGTCCTAAAATAATTACAAAAGGAGACCTCCAGCCTTCATTTCTCACGGAACTCATAAACAAGAATTAGAGAGAAGCCAGAGCATGAAAAAAGTTCTAGAGAGAGGATTTCAAGAAGAAGGATCAAACAAAGAGTAGCCGAGGAGTTCTTCGCCACCGAAACACATGAAGGTTCAGAGTCTTCGATCTTTTAAGATCGACCGAGGGTGAGGGTGTGATTTTGTGGCAAATTAATAGTTAGTATTGTTATCATAGTTGGATTGGTTAGGATGAAGATTATGCGTTAGAGGAATTGTTTATGGAATTTCATTCTTTTTCTTCGAGATAGTTCTCAAGGATCGAAGAATGTTCATACATTCATAGGATATTTGTATGATAGATTGCGTGAAATGATGTTATGTTTAATTGAGATGTTTACGTGAAATACTTAGATTTGATTCTGACAAGAATTGGAATGTTAGGTTGTAAATGTTATATAGAACGGATTGAGAATTGAAGTAATTTAAGGAAATTGGCGGGATTAGAAGAACGTGATTAAGTTAGACAAAAAAAATTATGTTTTGGCTTCGGGCCGTAAAGATGTTATGATCATGTTTTCGCTTCGGTCCGTGTATGTTGGCTTTGGCTATTATGGACCTTCGGGTCGCAGGTTGGCTTCGGCCGTTATGGACCTTCGGGTCGCACGTTGGCTTCGGCCGCAGGTTGGCCAGCCGTAATGGACCAACGGGTCACAGGTTTTGTTTCGGCCACAGGTTTGGCTATGGCCGCAGGTTTGGTTATGACCGCAGGTTTGGTTACGGCCAACAGGTTTGGCCTCGAGCTCGGGTTTGGTTTCGGCTGCAGGTTTGGCTTCGGCCGCAGTTTTGGCTTCGGCCGCAAGTTTAGCTTCAGCCGCAGGTTTGGCATCGGCCGCAAGTTTGGCTTTGGCTGCAGGTTTGGCTTTGCCGCAGGTTTGGCTTCGGCCGTAGGTTGGCTAGGGTCGCAGGTTGATGGACCTTTGGGTCGGAATGTTAGGAAATGCTAAAGTAAAGGAATGATAGAACCGGATGTTAGGTTGTTAGTTTTTGAATGCATGAAAATGAATATAGTAATAGGAAAAAAAGTTGGCTAAGTAAGAAATGATGGAAACGAATTGCTAGGTTGATACATTGAAATTGCTAGGTTGTTAGAATGGAATATGGAATTTGATTGCTTGATTATTGAGTTGCATGTGGACTGCTTTTGAGCGTCCTCACTGGGTAATTTTGAATATCATGCCTCCTTTTGCGATGGAGGTAAGGTTGATTGTGTGGACCGGAGCGCGAGGCTATAAAACCATCGGGAAAGGGTAATTTGAACTTGGGGTAATATTTGGGAAGTTTTAATAAAGATCTTTACTTAGAGTTTTCAACGTGTTTTTCAAATATTTCCGGGTTGTGGTGTTTCAATTTGATATCAGAGCGGGGTAGCCAGTCAGTTCTGTCCTGGCTGGCGCTTTTAAAAAATTTGATTTATGGTAAGGGTGGAAAGAAACCGATAGTCTATGTCTCGCGCGAAGGATTTGTGGTATGATGTTTCTAAGGTATATCTTAGTATGTGTTTATGAAAAAATTGTGGGTTCGATAGTTGCACGAAGTTTAGTGAACACTAACTTATGTCTTGTTAAAGATGAAAAAGTCGTCGATCGGATTTTTCATAAACTAGGCAATGATGATTATCGGGTTTGTTCGGCCAGCAGGAGTAAATGTTCTAAAAGTCATGTGCGATGGATCAAGATAAGGTCAGCTTTAGTGAAGGAGTGGATACGATGGTAGGAAGTAACAAAGCAATAGGCGATATGGATTATTGTTGAGTAACTGAAAAGATAGGATTGTTAGAGTTGCTAAGTTAATTCTTGAGAATGAAGGAAGTTAATGTCTCATGAATTATGAAGTGTTGGATGTCGTGGGTGGTGTAGCACACTTGCTGGAAGCTTAATGGAGTCGATGAGAAAGTGCAACACAGGAACGCGTGTGTGGTTAGTAGACCGGGTACTAGGGGTTCACTAAGGTGACGTAAAAGATGAGTTAATCCGCTTGTTAGTGTGTTGGTAGCGTGAATGCCAACTTTGTTCGACTTCGAGTGTATACGCTTCTTTCTGTGGCCAGGAAATCACCCAACATGGCCACATAAGAATGAGTTCGACGACGAGATCAGATTGGTCATGCAGCATAAATGGTTATCAAGTACGCATGTCATTGTATCAAGATGATATCAATGCTGGTGTAAGCGTTGGACATGTTAGGTAATGATGTGCATGGGAATCCTTAGAATAGACTTATTGCGCATTACCAATGCAAAAGATGGCAAGTTAGATTGAATGCGGAAAAAAGAGAAAGCTGATATATTTAGGAATAAGGTGTTAAATGGTTTGAGATTTCGAGTAGCACCATAAATCAAAGAACGAAAATAGACATGCGTGCAAGAATGAGAGCAAAGTAATCTGAGGACCATCGCGATTCGAGAGATGAGCAAGGAGAGTGTTGATCAAAACTTCAATGCGTTAGAGTGATTACGGAAGCAAAACGTTTTAGTGGAAGTTAAGCAAGTGCAGTTTTAGAACATAAGCATTGGGTTCTTAGTCTACTTGGCGCCCAAATGAAGAGTGGTGTGAATCGAAGAAAGGTCACGACCACTGCAATTGTCTGTGGACAATTGGATCCAATAAAGATCAGACACTCCGTCAGATTAGTGGGTATGAATGACAACTTGTAAAAGGTGTTGCAAGTTGTTGATTTATTGAATGGGTGACGGAAAAGATGTTGAGTATGGTGAGCAAAGACAATGCAAGAACTTATGTGTGTACCGAAAGTGCGGTGGATGGTTATGGCAGTGATAGTACATCCAAGTAAGAATGCTTATGCATTGACTCATCAAAGATCTGACTTTGGTGTTTCAAGTTATAAAAGAATTTGTTAGCACCTATCAGTTTTGACGGTGAGGAAGCAGAAGGGTTGAATGAGCTGTCCAGAATGTGCGAGTAAATGTTGTGACATATGAGATGACTGCACTGATGGGAAGCATTTATCAAGTTCACTTACTGGCTCTGATCAGAGAACGCGCATGGAAGCATGGTGAAGTATATAAGAAGTCAAGGATAAGACCGCAATGTCAGCCGGAGATGAACCATGACAAAGAAGATGAATGGAAGATAGTCATGGACTATGATTTGGAGATAGCCACCACTCGAAGAAGGTTAATAGTGTAGATGAGATTAGTCACATGAAGTCAAGTGTTTTGGTAGAGAAAGGGAGCATAACAACTGATTGAAATGGTTTAAATGAGGCGAGTTAAAGCAACATTATTTGAAGCAGTTGTTATGGGTGGATGAATTTCCGATATAACAACTAATGAAACCAGATCATTAGGCGCCAAGTGGGTTGGTGCAAGTTACAAATGTTCGAGTGGAAGGGGACTTTAATCACAACGGATTTTTGTGAACGGACCATCAATGAATAACTAATCTTCATGGATCACTATGGATTATAGTGGTCTACTTAAGTAAATATGCACATTTCAGTTCAAGAGAGGATGTGGTGGATAAGTGTGCTTAGTTGGAAAATAACAAGATGGTGAGACTTCATTAAATGTTGTAAGCACCATGTGAGACCGGACGAAAGTTTATGTTCGGATTTTCGATGGCATTTCCGAAAAGCATTGAGCATAGTGTGCACTTGTCATAAACTGGAGAATACATGGCATCATTTTTATTTGTAACATTCTTATAATTCAAACTGGAAGAGAATTTGTTTTTTGAATCTAGCAACATGTGAATCAAAGTGGAAAAAAAAATTTACTGCTAAAAGTGACGAAGGAAATGTGGGATGGTGGAAACCCCAGATCAGTCTCAGAAAAGGGTAAGTTACTTGCAAGAAAGGTATGAGCTGTGCTCCAGAGTCGCTAATGTTCATTAGTTGGTCGAGGCTAAATTCGAGGACGAATTTTGTATAAGTGGGGGGAGAGTTATAACGACACGCTCCCGGAGTATTTTGAATTCAAAGAAAATAAATCGCTAGAGGTTTAGTTGTACAAGGAGCGAATTTTTATAAGTATGGAAACACTTGTATTCATGAGAGTTAGAAGAATGAGCCACATTTTTTGATTAAGTGTTGGATGTTTGGTAAACACAGAGAGCGATGAAATTCTAAGCAAGGGAATTTCAGACTGCCAGTTTAACTATGGAAAGTTTGGCTATCAGAGAATACGGGTTCCAAGTAAGGCAAGTTTGATCAGGTGCAACTGATGAGTTATACGAAAATAAGGTCGGATCCACGGGAGTCATATTAGGCAATAAGCGTAGATATTTTTGGTGTCATTGATGATAAGTTTGACCAAGCTAAATAAGGAAACAACATTTAATGGCCGGCTTGGTGAGCAAGTCCTGAAATAAGTATAAAAGGAGACCTCCAGCCTTCATTTCTCACGGAACTCATAAACAAGAATTAGAGAGAAGCCAGAGCATGAACAAAGTTCGAGAGAGAAGATTTCAAGAAGAAGGATCGAACAAGGAGGAGCCAAGGAGTTCTTCGCCAAGAAACGCTTGAAGGTTAAGAGTCTTCGATCTTTTAAGATTAACCGAGGTGAGGTGTGATTTGTTGCAAATTAATAGTTAGTATTTTTTATCATAGTTGGATTGTTAGGATGAAGATTATGCGTTAGAGGAATTGTTTATGGAAATTTCGTTCTTTGTTCTTCGAGATAGTTATCAAGGATCAAAGAACGTTCATACATTCATAGGATAGTTGTATGATAGATTGCGTGAAATGATGTTATGTTTAATTGAGATGTTTACGTGAAATACTTAGATTTGATCTGACAAGAATTGGAATGTTAGGTTGAAAATGTTATAGAAACGGATTGAGAATTGAAGTAATTTAAGGAAATTACGGGATTAGAAGAACGTGATTAAGTTAGACAAAAAAGTATGTTTTGGCTTCGGGCCGTAAAGATGTTATGATCATGTTTTGGCTTCGGGCCGTGTATGTTGGCTTTGGCCGTTATGGACCTTCGGGTCACAGATTGGCTTCGGCCATTATGGAGCTTCGGGTCGCAGGTTGGCTTCGGCCGCAGGTTGGCTACGGCCATAATGGACCGACGGGTCACATGTTTTGCTTCGGCCACAGGTTTGGCTACGGCCGCAGGTTTGGTTTGTATAGAACTTCTTAAGGTTCTTCGAATTCCATGCTCTCGGTACGGCGTCCCTTTGCAACGTTTCTAATCGGTAGATGCCAGGTTGGAAAACTTGGGTGATTTTGTAAAGCCTTCTCAGTTTGCACCGAGTTTCCCTGCTTGCCACTCCGTAGTGTTTTCGAACACCTTTCTTAAGACTAGGTCGCCGAGATCTAGAGGACACGACGTAACATCTTTTTGTAGTAGCTTGCTATTTGGTGTTGGTGGTTTTGAATTCAGAGCAGGGCTTGATCAAGCTTTTTGTTCAATTTGGTATAAGGCGTCAAGCAGCATCTCACGATTCAGGCCATCGAGGTGGGGAATCTTTCTGCGCCTTAGACTAGTTATGTTAACTTCCGCTGGAGCCATCACTTCAAGTTAGTAAGCTAAGGAGAAGGGAGTGGCTTTAATCGCTCTTCGAGGGGTTGTACGGTGTGATTATGAGCTTGTTCAAAGACTCGGCCTGGCCGTTGCCTTGCGGTATCAGGGTGTTGAGGTGCTGAGGTGGATCCTCCATTGTTTGCAAATTTTTTTGAAGTTCCCCGACATGACTGAGTCATGTTATCGGTAACGGTTTTGTAGGGCAAGCCGTGCCGGGCATATGATATTTTTTCCAAATGAATCGTTGAACTTCCTTGTCAATAATTTGAGCGAAGGAGTCCGCTTCTACCCACTTTGTTAAATAGTCGGTCAATACTAGGATGAATCGTCGTTGTCGGGAGTTAGGTAGGGGAATGATGATATCCACTCCCTGGTGCATGAAAGGGTATGGGGCAGTTGTTTTCTGGAATAGTTTGGTTGGAAGATGAATGTTGGGAGTGTGTCGCTGGACATGTCGCAACATCGCGGGTACTCTTTGCAGTCAGTATTCATCATCGGTCAACAGAAACCAAGACTTTTGACCTTAAGAGACACTGCTCTTCCTCTAAAGTGGTTGCCAGCGGCACCATCGTGCGTTCCTGCCATGACAAGCCTTGATTCATCGCCAGCGATAAACTTGAATAACACTTTGTTCGCAGTTAATCGGTGCAGTTCGCCATCAACAAAGATATAATGCGCGCTGCACGCTTTAGTCGCCTGGCTGCCCATTTTTCGGTGGGTAATGTGTTGTGCGCGAGGTAGTCGATGAATTCGGCCTTCCAGTCTAGCTGTCGTTGCTCTTCATTTTGCTCAGTATTAAGGCTGGGAGCGGTGTTAGACACTTTGGTGATCAGAACCACAAGAGGGTGTGGTGCTTGGTTTTTTGATTCGGTGGATCGGGATGGTTCGCCTAACTTAGTCCAGAATCCTGCTTCCTATTGTAGAGAGAGCATCAGCGCATATGTTTTCCCCGCGGGGGAATTTCATGAGTTCAAAGAACTCCAAGTCGCGTTCAAGATCTTGGAAATTTTTGAGATAGCATTCATTCGCTGATTACGCGTGCCATAATCACTGTTTAACTGGCTCGTGACGAGTTGTGAATTGCAGTAAGCGCTTAGTAATTTGACCTTCATAGCTTTGGCAAGTCTGATTCTGGCAATGAGAGATTCGTATTCCGTCTCATTATTCGAGGCAGTGAAGCCGAAGGCAAAAAACTCTCTGATCAGTTCTCTAGTGGGTGATTGAAGTTGGACCCCTACTTTAGAGGCTTTGGTCGTAGAGGAGCCGTCAACATGCAAGATCCAGTTAGTATTAGGGAGGATGAGATATTGTTCAAGCTCTAGTGGCAGCTCGATTATAAAGTCGGGCTAACACTTGTGATTTTGCCGGGGTTCGGTTCTTGTAGATGATGTCATGTTGACTGAGCTCGATTGCCCACTTACATAAATAGCCAGACCGAATTGTGTTTTGCATCACAGTGCGCAATGGCTGGTTGGTGAGTATTTTGACTGAATGGGATTGGAAGTACGGCCTGAGTTTCCTTGTAGAGGTAACGAAAGCGAGGGAAAACTTTTCAAGGGTAGGATATTGTGTTTCAGGATCAGTCATACGTTTCCTCGTATAAAATATCGGTCGTTGCTCACCACTATCATTTCTGACAAGGACACTACTAACCGAGGTAGGAGAGACGGATATGTATAGTGAGAGTATATCACCCTTTTCCAATTTGGATAGAACCGTTGGTGAGGTGAGGTATTGCTTAAGTCGGGTGAATGCTTCTTCGCATTTTTCGTCCCAAAAAAACTTTTTGTTTCCTCGTATTATGTCATAGAAGGGAAGGCATTTATCTTTTGATCGGGATATAAATCGATTAAGTGCCACGATTCTACCGTTCAGTTGTTGAACTTCCTTTCTATTCTTCAGGCTAGGAAGGTCGAGTATCGCGGAGATCTGTTTAGGTTTAGCCTCTTATCTCTCTCTGCGAGACGATATAGCCGAGGAACTCACCCGACATGACGCCAAAGGTGCATTTAGCTGGATTTAGCTTCATAATGTAATCATTGAGCATTTAGAAACAACCTTTCAGATGGTCGAGAATGTATGTCACGTGGAGCGATTTCACCAGCATATCATCGGTGTAAACTTCCATAGAGGTTCCATCTTCTCGGCGAACACTCGATTGACGAGTCACTGGTAGGTTGCACCTGCGTTTTTCAGGCCAAAGGGCATAACCTTGTAACAGTATTTCCCTCGGTCAGTTATAAAAGCTGTCTTCTCTCGATCATCGGGTGCATCATGATCTGGTTGTACCCCGAAAAGCATCCATGAAAGTAAGGAGCTCGTTTCCAGCTGTCGATTTGACTAACTTGTCGATATGGGGGAGCGGATAGCTATCCTTCGGACATGCCTTGTTTAGATCGGTGAAGTCAACGCAGACGCATAACTTCCCGTTCTTTTTCTTGATCACCACTGGGTTTGCTAGCCACTCTAGTTAACAGACCTTCGTGAACGAGCCGGCTTTGAGTAGTTGCTCAACTTCTTCATGTACTGCTTTCGCTATTTCCGGACCGAGCTTCTGTCGTTTTTGCCTGATGGACTTGAAGGTGGGCTCCACATTTAGTTCGTGCGTAAAGATGGATGGATAGATTCTGCGCATGTCTGATGTCTTCTAGGAGAACGTCGATGCATTTTTCTGAGAAAGGCGATGATTTTTGCTTGTAGTTTGTCGGGAAAATACGCACCAACCCTGATAACTTTGGTCGGATCGGTGTCGTCGACGAATACCTCCAAAATTTCTTCTTTCTGAGGGCAAGATTTGTTGATCTTGGCCATTTGTTGGTTGGTTTGGAGACCAATTTGACGTGAGACGTTGACATGGTGTGTTTATTGTTCTAGCAGGGTAAAAATATCCTAAACAATTAACTATCAAATTAATCTTTAATCCTAACACAAAAAATAATACTCTTGCCAAGAGATATCAAGTGTAGTACTTAGGGATCGAATCCAGAGAGAGCAAAGGCACACAAAAATTTTTTTTATTTCTAAAGACTAATCTAGGTAATTATATATATTGGTAGCAATAAATTGGTTTAAGGAAATATTCCTTATTAGAAGGTATAGATGCGATACGAAAATATGCTAATAATGTAAATATGGAAATATGCTACTAAACTAACTAGATGCAAATGTTAATATTGTAGATCTATGGTTTCAAGCTTAATGGACTATAGGGAACATGAGGCAGGGAAATGTAAATATTCTAGAACTCAAATATTAATTATTTTGACTCTTTTAACTCCAACTCTCGTATGCGAGCAAAAGGAAAGACCACAGATCGACGGCTAAGGCCTTATGTCAATCGATGGTGAAATCAGAAGGAAGTGTAAATGAGATTTGATAAGTTCATCAAGCTAATTAGATCAGCTCTCGCATACGCCTAATAACCTAGTTCAATGGAGTCTATTTTAGCAAAGAACCTATTTTCGTAGTCGTCCATGTCCTACTTTCGAGATCCTAGTTAGCTACTCTAGAATACAAACATTAAGCACAACTCACTTGATGGGTATTATCTCAACCTAGCAATCCTAGTTTTGGGCTAATCCATGATTGACATCATTCAACCCTAAATCTAGTTAATGACCACTCAGACATAATTAAACTAAGAAAAATAATGTGAATATAATGCACAGATAAAATATTGGGGTTCAAATACAAATCTCCCTAAGGAGTTAGAAATCTTCTCCCATAAAAACTCTAAAACTTTAATAGAATACTAAAAACGATAGAACATCCTTCTCACAAAATACACACATACTTTTATGTGTGTAAAACATAAAGTATAAATATAGAACCCTAAAATCTAGGTCAAAACTCGTCCAGGGTATTTTTCGTCATTTGTCTTTAACTTGGGCTTGAGATCGGATGTCTACGAATTGGTCATCGATCGATGGCAAGTGTGAAACATTGATCGATCTTGGTCTTGTAACATCGGTCGACGCCAAGATAGGGTCGTCTATCGATGACTGTCTTGTACTTCGGCTCTCTCAACGATCAGCTATGGATTCTTTTCTTCTAAATGTTCAAAAAGCTCCAAGTATCTCCATATACCTCCAAAACGTTCATGGACCTGTAAAGACCATAAAACATAGCCTAGACACACATAATACACCCTAAATAGAGCCTATAACATGGCCTCAAACTGGTAATAAATAGGCTATATCAACTCCCCCAGACTTAACCTTTTGCTACGTCCTCAAACAAACAAGCTTGTGAAAGAGGTTTTTGAAAACGAAGACTCACATAATGTCTAAATATAACTATCACCTTACTTTGTTGCAACTACAACATATCAAGTCAATCATAGAGAAACTTTATACCCTATCCTAGTACAACAACCAAATTCATTCTACCAACAACCTAGAGAATACTAGTCTAACTCGCCCCGCTATTGATTTCATTTATTTGCATAAAATAAAAGTGCAGGCTTTACCTTGGGGGTATCGATCAAAGGATATATGGACTCTTACCCCTGCAAGTATCTAAGCACATATGTAGTCTTCTCTGATTCCTTTCATCTCTCTCTTCTCACTTCTTCTCAGTCAATGTCTCCCTTGTTTTGAGAGTATCATTTTATTTTTTTAATTGACTAAGATATTTGGACAGGTTTCTATGAATTAAGCTCTAATGGTTTTTGCCACCAGATCATGTTCACTTCTTTTGACCTTTATATCTTTCTAGAATCGTATGAATCAATCTTTAATGGTTGTAGCCACCAAATCCTATTCGACTCCTTTTTAAATCTGAAGGGGAGAGAGAGGGGATCAGAAGACTTTTACCTTCTATAATTGCATAAGTAATCCGATCCAGTGTATACCAAGCCCCAAAGCAAGCAGATAATGTCAGGATTAGTATTGGAAATCAGCTTCGGTTCCTTCAAACTTTCTAAGCAAGTGTGATATAGCGGCATGATGATCCACTTTGATATCTCTAGTAATCTTTGTAACAACCTTCTAAGAATGGTGTTAAAGTGTGGTTAGTCAATAATAAATCTTGATCATAGTCCCTTTCTTGACTCAATAAAACGTTTGAAAACTTATATATATATATATATATATATATATATATATATAGTAAATAAGACTCAAAACAAATCAATTAGCGTTACGAACCTCCCCCAGACTTAAATTACACTGTCCCCAGTGTAATCCACCATAGATTGGTTAGAAAAAATAAAATCATAAGTAAATAGCTTAATTAGAAAAATCTATACCTTTCTTTGTAAGAGAGTGTCGATCGATGGTAGGTAGGTCTGGTGGATCGATGGTCACGATCCATTGTCGACCGATGGTGCCTCTATGGTGTTGATCGATGGTGATTTAAACGGTCTGTACAAACGAAGTAAAACTCAAAATAAATAGTAGTATAAGTAAAAACTAAATAAAAACTTAATAAACAGTGGGTTGCTTCCCACTCAGCACTTGGTTATAGTTTTTAAGCTCAACGTTTTGAACTTTTTAACTAGAATGGAGGTGGATCAACACTTGGAAACAAGTTTCTACATCTTCTTTGCTATTCTGAAACCATGTACTAACGAAACTTTTCATGGCCTCATCTCCTATGTCTTTCTCATTCTTCATGATCTCCTTAGCAAACTCCACTGAATGCATTCTCTTTGTAGATTCTCGATACTGCGTTGTAGCATTCTAAGTCTGGCTGCTGTAGTCACTGATATATCCTCCAAATGCTGAGAAATATCTTCCTTTAAACGGTCTGTAAAAATGAAGTAAAACTCGAAATAAATAGTAGCATAAGTAAAAACTAAATAAAAACTTACTAAACAGTGGGTTTGCTTCCCACTCAGCACTTGGTTATAGTCTTAAGCTCAACGTTTTGAACTTTTTAACTAGAATGGGAGGTGAATCAACACTTGGATAACAAGTTTCTATATCTTCTTTGCTCTTCTGAAACCATGTACGAACGAAACTTTTCATGGCCTCATCTCCTCTGTCTTTCTCATTCTTCATGATCTCCTTAGCAAACTCCCCTGAATGCATTCTCTTTGTAGATTCTCGATACTGCGTTGTAGCATTCTAAGTCTGGCTGTTGTAGTCACTGATATATCCTCCACATGCTGAGAAATATCTTCCTTCATCAGACTCTGAGAGAAAGCAATCTCATTGAACCTGTCTTCTAATTGTTTTTCTTCTGCGGACTTCTGTCTGTCGAACTCAGTATTGATGGATAGCATGATACTGTCGTCGATCGATGTCACTCTGTCTGCTTCAAGCGCATACTGTTTTCGAACAGTACCCAAATCTTTCTTCATCTCATCCTGCATGTAATCAAACTCGGTGAGGCACTTGTCTATAAGATAGTAGACATCATCATGCATCTTCGTAGAAATCATCCAGTGACATCTCTTGAGCTTTGTAGATCTCTCGCACAATTTCATCAATCTCTACTCTGTTGTATGTCTCTTGCTTCTTCATAGACATAGAGATCTTTGATGCATGTTCAGGTAAACATATGTAGCTCTACTCAAACATAGTAGCTCATTCTATAACTGCCCTGATATCTTCTTCTTGAACATTCACAGTTCTGTCGTCTAGAGCTCATGCATTGCCCATTCTCATCTCTTACATTTCATACTTGTCTTTCTTTTCCCAATAGAAAATTATTATGCCATTTACATCATTAGCTCTTTGTCCATGCTCTACATTACTGTCTATCAGAAGTGGGATTATCCAATCGACTGATTGTGGACTTCCTGAACCAAAAGGATTAGAGGTACAAAACTGGTTCACCCTGAAATGGTGTCGATCGATGCATGATGGTTGGCGGCGATCGATTTTAGAAGTTTTTGAGTGTATAGATTATGGATCAGCACGTTCTTCTGTTTCCTTGCTGGTCGATCGATGGTTGTACTCGTGCATTGATCGATGACTGTTGTGCAAATAAAGTTCCTGATCTAGTAGCCATAACAAGGGCATCTGCTACATCCTCCTTAGGTATGTTTAGAATTCTTCCATGGAGACATCCTTATGTATCTATAAAAATTCCAAACTCATCTGGTTTGAGATAACCATCATCTGCATCTTCTGTTCTTGGCTCTGTTCTGGTTTGCGTCTGATGTTGTTTGAAGGCAAGGAGGTGCTGTCGATTGATGCTTGATTATCCATTTTCGCGTTCATTACCCAGCCAGCTTCTTCCATTTCTAGGCCGGGATACTCAATCAGTTCTTCATCTCTGTAATCTGCATCGTATTCATTGTTAGCTTCACCGTATCTTTGGTATTCCTGATGGGTGTCGATCGATGGTGTATGGTGACCATCGATCGATGCTCGATAATCAGACTATTGTCTGAAAAGATTCCCAGCTCCATTAGCCATCGCAAGTATATCTGCCACATCTTCTCTTGTGAAGAATTCTGTTATCCATAGCTCTTCTGTGATCGTCTGGATCTATCATGATACCAAACTCATCTGGTTGTAGATAACCATACTCCCTTTCGCGTTCTGCTGCTGAATCTAGTTTGGATTTGAATTGCAACCAGTATTGATCGATGGTGATTGGCTACCATTGATCAACGTTGATTTCCCGAGTTGATGGGAAACATGAAAAACAGCAGCCTATTTCGTAGAAATTACTTGGTATTCGATTATTTATTCTTCTCTGTAATCTATATCATACTCGAGGTTGGTTGGGTTGTAGTCGAAGATCTGTGTGGCCAGTGTTGATCGGTTCTGAGGGGGGTGTTGATCGATAATGAGGCTTGGGTGTCGATCGATTGTTGAATTGCAAGTTCGTCGATCGATGTGTGGGTTGGGTGTCGATCGATGCCCCAATCTTCTCTCTGAGATTATTGAACATTATCTCTATATCATCATCTGTCTCCCTTGTTTCCTTGAAAACATCCATGATCTGTTGAGCAAAATAAGCTTCAATCAAAAGAGGTATCAAGATGAATTTTGAAAACTCTTTTTGGCAAAGCTATCCATCTCATTTTCATTGGCTTCTAATGTTTGATGTTTACGGATTTTTTGTTTCCTCTGGGAGGGGTGTCCCTCATCCTTATCTATTCAAGATCCATAGTTCAGACGTGTCTGTATTATGTTTGAAATTGTTACAATGGGTGCACAATTAGACTTGAATTGAGGTTCGACAGTCGAATTGGGTTTCTCCGTCTGCAATCGTTGCTGAGTCGCATTGTCGATCAATGCTTTTAGCTCCCTGTCGATCGATGTGTGGAGTTCTTTGTCGATCGACATTAGTCGATTCACACAAAGCACTGATATTGCAGACTCGCTGTCGACCAATGTTCACTGCTTGTGTCGATCGATGCGGAAGAGAAGTGTCGAGTTACATGGAATTTTCCATACAAAAATCTTCTTCTTGGGGCTTCTCTCTCTTAACTTCCTGGTATAAATCATCATCAATCAATGCATTGACGTGGCGCTTTGTCCATCCTCTATATTCCTTTTGATGCATCACTTGGATTCTCATCCAATTCTCACATGGGTGTTGAGGTTTCGAACTTCGTATTGAGGTGAGGTACAGACCATCTATCTTTCCATTGAAATGCACAGTCATCTTCTCACTGCTTTCCTGCGAAACTCTAGTCAAGCCATGTGCTTCCCGAAGTACTCTGCCGTTTCTTGGAGATTATGCGACGAGGATTTTCGGATACGTAAGACAAGATCCATGAAATCACCTCCCTTTACAGCAGTTGAAGAGGACGGCCGGCGAGCTCGATTGCTGTAAACTACGCTGATTAAACCTTACTCGCTTCCGACCAGTAACCCAAGGCACAGTTCCTCCTATTGACAGAACCCTTGGCAATTCCCCCTGTCTTTGTGACATCTCTTACTTTGCGCTCCACCTAAATCGAATGCTAGTTCAACATCCCTTCTTACCTCTCAAATCTCGGGAATCTCCAAACTTATCCCTATCTTTTACTTCTTATCAAAAAGTAACCTGCCTTGCGCTGCACTAATATGTATATCTTTGAGAAATTTTCAAGCCGCTCTGAACACTATCCTACAAGTTTATTTCGCCAGTACTTTGCCTACCCTACTCTAACCTCTCTTGCTCCCTTGTTCCTCGGCGTTCTATGTCCCGGACTGCGCCTGGTATTTCCTCTTCATCCCAAGAAACTATTTGGTTCACTTGTTTAACTTGTCTGCACCTGCGATGCATCTTAGATCTCCAATTAAAATCTTCGACTAAGCGTATCGCTCCTAGAGACCCCTTTCTACAGGACTGCTACCTAACAAATTGCCCGCCCTATCTCATGGCTCCTCCTGCCTCCAAAAGCCACTATGATAGCCTGCATAGACCCGCCAATACCTCTGCAAGTAAGAGCTGTCTAAGAGAGTTGCACTTCGCATGAAGCCTGCGTGATGGTGGGTCATACTCTGCGTCTCGAAACCTCATCATACTCCCTATGTTACTTCCGCACTTACTCATACCTCCCAGATCCGCCGCACGCACTGCAGCGAATTCATTTAAACTATTGTGAATAGGTTCCCTGGCCTGTACAATACGCATGCGACGAACCACCACTCATTTTATTTCTCTCTTACTGTCCATATTCCATCACTGATCCGACTCTGTTCTCTCGCTCTGCAACCCGCTGTCTCATTCCTAAAATGCATCACACTTTTTCCGTGACCACCAACGGCTCTGCAACCCGCCTCTCTCGTTTGCATTTGTCCTCTCACCTTTCACGATAGTGGCAGCGGGAAGATGAACATCGGGGATGAGTTGCTGTTTAAGCCTAATATGCGCGAACGTCAAAGTCTTCAAACCCGCATATCCAGCCGCAGTGAGCGTTACTTTTTTGAAGGAGCTTATTAGAAAAGATAGTCCCAGGGACTCATTGGGCCAATAACTATTCAGGCACTAGCCATATCTCCTCACAACTTCGCCCAGGGTTATTCCAAATTGCGGTCAGGGCGACTACACTTGCCACTCATCCCACTGCCGTCTGTGCTACGTCTGTGACAGGAGAAAGCGCATCTGTCCTCGGCATTTGTTCTCCACCGGTGCGCCGATCCATTGACGCATTTCTTATGAGCTAAGTAGTCTTTTCCTCCGCGACCATGTAGCACTATACTTATCCTACTCCGTCGCATATGATCGACTAACCATAGTGCCATTCCTTGCAATCTCAAAAACATCGGTTTCTCTAGCTATAAATGCCCGTACGCTGACCCTCAAGACATACTATTTCTCATACGTACTGCTCTCTTCCCTCGATCACCAACTCTAAGCCATTCACGCACTCTGTACTACCTCTTGTCTCGCATTCACCTCTCCGGAGGCTCTTGCCACACATCGCGATTACCCACGAGTTGACATTCGGCTGCTATGCCGGCTCCGATGCAGATGTGCGAGTCGGTCATCGTCAATCCCCTAGTTTGTGGACGATTGACCCATCTTACGTCTCCACGCTATCGGGATTCTTGTAGTTCTTAGCTACCGTACTGTATCCTCGCTCATTTAAACCATGCTTGTATACTCAGTGATCCTTCCAGCCTTCTCTACTCACGTGCCCGCTTATTTCTTGCGTCACCAGCGCCGTCCCGCCCCTCCCCCTAGGCTTCCATGCTTTCTGTCCCATCCGCACCGGATTTACCACAGCCACCTTTATCCCAAGCTGCTCTCCCGATCATCAACTCCTGACTCGGCCCTCCTCTTTCTTTGCATCCATATGTCCTGTCATCATTTCTCATACGTGTGGCTCAACCTAACTGCACTGTCTCTTCCTTCTCTTCTGCCGCTTGTCCGGCGCTCTCGTTTCATCGGCATCATCTCAGTCGTACCGCTTGACTGCATCACCGCGCAAGTTCTCCTATTACTTCAGTGCTCCTTCGTCGACAACACTTTGTCTTCCTCTATCGTACCATCACCTCCACTCCTCATGCGGAGAATCCCTAGCTCTATCAGGCAAGGTCCCATCTTGATCCCATACGCAAGATATGACCTCTCGCTCTAATTGCAGTGACCTAGACTAGTCACTCCGATCCCCCACTATCTGCACACTAGTCTGGATTCATCATCCCGTACTGCGTCTACTTTTACAACATTATATCTCCCGATCCTCTATTATATAGCTCTCTCGTCATACCTTGCGGCACAAGGTTCGTTACGCACTTCCAGAATTACGGTTTCACAATTGCTCCACCCCCACTTCATTTCATCGCTTCTCCGCTCCTCTCATGGTACAACACGATCTATCCGTAATACTCTCTAGTGTACGACTTTCCTGACTTGCTTTATCTACGATTTCCCGCATTTTTCTGACCCTGTGTTATCTCTGGCTAAAGAGTGCTCATCCTACGCTTCACCACGCCGTCCGCCATCTGAGTCTTCAGAGTGCAACAGAGCACACAGGTTAGAATGGTTCCTCTTATCGGGCACCACCCATCTCACCGTTTCCGGCGGGAGCAATGCGCCATTAAATTCTTTTCCGTCCCGTGCTGACGTCTTCACTATCGCTCGCACTGACAGGCCTTACAGCTTAGGCATTTTCATGTGCGCAGTCTCCAGCGCTCTCTGTGCGTCTGGCGTGTCCCACTCTCATCACACACGCAAATAGTTAATGTGCCCTCCACCTAACTCCGTCATCTAGACCGTTCATCATCACTTCGCTCTTTCGAATCGATGTTTGTCTATTTTTTTGTCCGAGTACTGTGTCTTTTGTAGTGGATTGCGATACGTGGGTAGGTGCGAGACTTGTCATCTGTGTGCTTGTGCACCCAAACAGAAATAGTCTCCTTTGGTCGTCTAATATCTGCATTTAATTAACTCTAACGCTCTTTTCTTAGTTACTTTCTTTTTTTATCTGTACCCTGAAAAACAACCAAAGATAAAGTCATGGTACTGGCTTTGGGATCCGAGAGCAGAGAGTCGTCTGCACAACAGAGCTAACGTATAAGTTTGATCGCGAATTAGATTCGATGGGCCTACGGCAAGGATTCACATAGGAGCCGTTAGAGAGAAGGGGAGATGCGATCCAGCAGAAGGCTTGCGATTATAGATGACTGCATTAAGAGGGCTAATCTATGAGAGTATTTCTGAGGTCTTATCTGACTCTGAATTGGAAACATACTAGCGGAAGCCGGAATGTCATGTACTCAAAGGCTAGACTTACGTTTAGTCAGGAGGGCGTTGATCTGGCACGAAAGCTCAGTGAATACAAAAACACAGTTTCTTGCGTCTGAAAAAGACCTCGAAGTCCGGTTGTCGCGTCTACAAGGGTTCTAAAGGCGCTGTTGTTACTTGCTCAGAGCGGGGTCGGATGGACTGAAACTTTGTATGTGAACAGATCATGTCGTATTGCAGTCTGCCTGTATGAGAATCTGTCATGGATGGAGCCAAATATTTCACTTCGACACGCACGACTGGCTCTGTTCGGGATTCGCGTCTGGATCGTTCTTGCTAGATGTCAGCGAGGTTTATATTTTATTCTCTTCAAGCTCCTTCAGGTGCTGTCCCCCTTTTTGGCTGGAGCCCCTGTACGCCTGGGGGGGGGAGATTAAGTGTGGTTGCTATCTCCTTCTATGATCAGCCGTATGTTATTTCACACCAGTGTGACGGCATTATCTCCGAGGTCGCAGAGCTATTGCGGCCCCTGCTCTTACTGCTATCTGAGGTTCTGGGCTTGCCTATTACTCTACTCCCCTCCTCCTATTAGTTCATTTCTACTTGGCTCTCTAACATTTTTTATTTCGTGTATAGGTGTATTGTCAATCATAATGTGTAGTCCGACATATTACAAATGCTTCGCTGCGCAATTATCTCTAAAAGGGAATGTGAAGCAAATGCATTCGTAGCTATTTTCTTTGCATACCTTTTTGTGTGCTAGTGGTGGTCCTTTGATTTTGCCATTGAATTTTGCATAGTTATGTTCTGTCGTTACAGCGGTCGACGGACGGGGATTGAGTGTGCCTTGGATTCTTCGACAGGGGTGGGTAGTATCGTAACGTGGGAGTCTGGATTTCGTACTCAGGGGTCTCAACTCCTCATCCTCATTATGAATAATCCAATCCTACTTCTCTTGTGGACGACTGGAACCGTATGGAAGTACGGAATAGATCAACTATGTCCTCGAGATGACGTTAGACTGAACAACCCTCTTAAGAATCTCTTAGAACCTCCCCACGCGGGTTGAGGTTATGCGTTGACTCTACTTGGCGTGTTTATGGAGCTTTACGTGTTTCGGTTGTTTTGTCGCGGGCCTGCTCGATGTCATGATGCATGTTGTATGGAGCCTCGGCAGATTTCCTCCCTTCCTGGTATCCGGGTCATTGAATGTTATTTGCGATCTCAGTGTCGCGGGGCGACGAATATATTACGCCCTGGCGTTACCTTAAAGGGAGGATGTTGAGATTGAGCTTGAGGTCTGGAGTATGAGGAACATCATGTCAACGGAACTTCGAACCGTGAATGCCCGACGCAGTCTGACTTATGCGCGAACCCGGGCCCAGTGCTGAATAAACATCGTATGGTTTCTTCTATCTTGGGGGCCATGTTAACAGTTGAGCGACGATCGGTCCGTTTGAACTTTTCCGATAGAATGTACGCGCGGATTTCTGGAGACTTTGATTTTGGAGAACTGGTATCAGTTTCTTTACCGAATAGTCCAAGCGCTGCACGAGATATTTTCCATCCCTCCCCATTTGTTTCGGGGAGTTGGCAACTCCTGCCGTGTGAACAATATGTGTAATAGATAATTATCAGAGGAAAAGGCGAATGCTAGCGGGACAGGTTAGGGACAGACGGGCATTCCGCGGGTCACGCAACGGTCAGAGGGGCAAATAGTTCTGGAGCAGGCCACAAAACTGAATGTGATAGTTACCTTAGTTGCCCATTGCAAGAAGTGCCGGCCCAGTGAAGACTGATTCAAACGAATAACTTGACAAGGAAACGGCGGCTGGATCCTTTCATCGTTAAGCGAAAAATTGCCCTACCACCTACTCCTATCTTTATATTCAAAGACACATCATGTGGTCTGTGATGATTTGCGGAGTGAATCCCACCACTATGTTGTGGTTCCTTTAGACGTATTATGAAGGTCTTAGGCATAGAGACACTTTACATAATGAAACGTGACCCAGCGTCGGAAAATTAACCAGCCTATGATCGTGGTGGAGGATTATGGACAATGTCTGACGGGGAAGATCCGCGGGCAAGGAGCCGGATGTGCCGGTTATGTTCTGCGAACTTCGATTTTGCGTGGTAGGCGGGCCAGGCATGGTCTACCCAATGATCTTTGTGCAGCTGCACTCTCAGAGAAAAGATGCATCGAGGACCTTAAGCAACAAGCGATTCTCTCAGAGAGTGGGATTTTCCGAGAGGCCCGTCGGAGCTCTGCCCTGGTTAGGGCTGAGAGGACTTCGCCCCCGGCCTTTTCACCAGTAAGAGGACCATGTGTTCGGAAAGCAGACATCGTTCGCATGTTCCTCCGTTTCCTGTCTAATAGGAGTTCGTGTTGGAAAAGCTTAGACGATCTTATCAGCCCGCGGCAACGGAGATTGCTGACACGAGCCTCGCCGCTTCAGGTGGGATTTAAGGGTGGCAGCAGCGCATATTGAGGGCCCTGCCAGTTGGCTGCGTTGGTTGCTTTGGATTCTCTTCCTTGCCCGTGCGAGATGCAGAGGCGATACATACGGTCGGTCCTATGTAACTGCATTGCTGAGGAGTAATGGATACTGGCCCGCTGTAAATAATGGAATATACGCGGGAAGGTGAGCTCTCCGGTTTATTCCCAAAAAGTGGAGCATGTGCTTATGATCGCGTTATCCCGCACCTGGGGATCTGTATTAAATGCTTGTATTGTAGCCGCACGGAATGTAGGGCAGCGGAACTGTATGGAACAGATTTTGACTGTCAACAAAGACAAAACTCGTCCAGTGGTTCTGTATCAACAAAGACCTGTTTTATTTAGAATCAGGAATATGTTTGTCACTACTAAAAGAAGTGGGAATTTTGGATGTTAAAGAAAGTAGCCTATGATTTCTTGGTATAGCTTCCTTTGCGGAAAAATTGTAAATGCGACAGAATTGGTATATAGGAGAGCAACTAAAATGCCTAAAACTCTGACGCCCTCAAGGTGTTCTAGTTGTGTCCCGAAAAAGAGTTCCCATTTCTCCTATCTCCTTAGACCCCCCTACTTGGTATATACCCTCAGCTAGATTAACTCTTATGTCGAGTTCAGTTTTAAGGAGGACCAATCGCCTCATCGCGCATTACTTTTTTTCCGGATTGGGCATGCAGATGAAATGCTCCTGAGTTGAGCCAAACTCATGTTGCGAGGCAACCCACATATAAAGTCGCATCACAAAACGAGTTGATCCTCAACGTCTCTTAGCTGGCTAAACAAGTATCTATAGCCAAACCGACATAGACTGTATATGGAGGCGCTAACAAAGACCGAGGCGGGGCACATGCTATAGTAGTGTGAAAGGACCTGTACGTAGCCGGCGAACTCCTACGGAACACTAGCAATCCAAAGTAAATATGAGACAAGCGTGGCAAGGTATCGCTCAGACTGGCTCATTCGCTTACGCGTGCTTACAGGGGCTGCCCCCGAGGACGTGCTAATCCTCAACTACTACTACACGAATGTTGTGACTGATTACTCCATTGCAGCGAGAAAAATGTTCGGCGCACTAAAGAGGAGAATAGTGAGTGTGTCGTATTGAACTATATTATATTTTCGTGAGGACTCTTGGTAAAGCGGTATTATTTATCGGTCATTAGGAAAGAGCCTAAAGCTGGTAGCCTAACTGAGAAGAAAATCAATCGTCGTCTTATCGGAGAATATCTAACATCGCGTATGTAATGTAAAAACTTTGGGAAATTGATGTAAACTTACTTAAGAATAGTGAGAACTAGGTCGAAATTCTGACAGTGGATTCTGGTAAGGCCGAGCCAACACGCTATCAACTTATACAAACTCGGTAACAGCGCACACGAAGATTTTGATCTCACTCTAAACTCAAAACTATTTAATTCAAACGATAAGCACTAAAAGCCATCTACAACATGTTCATGTTCATATTGAAATCTTTTTCTATCGGCTATGGAAGAATATATCAATATAAACATTTCACATTAGCATCAACGAACATCATAAATTGTGTAAAAAGTGAAGAACGCGAAGTAATCAACAATGTTGCTTCCGCTCACAGCACAACCTATTAATACTCATCTCAATTAATACTTATTTGTGTATTGTTGAATAATACTGAAAAATTTCTTTATAGCATACTGGCGGACGCCGGAGAAAATGACATTGTTAATACCCAGAAATTTATTCGGCTATTATGGTTGTTGAAATATCGAGTACTTGTAATTTAGCTATATAATATCCTCAAAGAGTATAAGTAAACTAATAAACATAAATCTACTTAAAAGTACGATCTTGACAGATATATGTCGGGTTCAATTGTCCTCATAATAAAGAGAACTATTATTTTTTGTCGTAGCAAACCCAAAGGTCACAGCCCATTATCTCCCTTGTTTCATTATATGTTTGTGGTAAAAGGGGTTGGGAACAACCTTTGTCCAGTCTATAGGT